>JACEIK010002668.1:29754-46538 GCA_018107945.1 Datura stramonium
GTATGAGTCGTAGCAGCTTGCAGTTCAGTTTTCCCTGTGATTTCATTAAGGGTATTTCTATAATTTTGAAGCTCCTAAGCCCTAAACTACATCTTTTTAAGCTCATTTAGGAGAATTTTAAGAGGGTTTAGCCTATTCTAACCCATTCCCTCCCCATGCATGCAAGACTAGAGAATTCCTAAAGAGATCAAGCCTAGAACTCTTCAAATTCTTCTCCAATTCTCTTGGGCATTCAAGGAAGAGTGTAGAATAAGATTACTCTGGTATGTAGGGCTATGAATGGGAGTTTCCTTTCATTCTCATGCCTAAATTCCTCATCAATGTTATGAATTCAAGTCTTAAAGTCAAGTTTATGATCTTATGGGGTTTTAATCCAATTTCATGAATTTATCTATAATTTGTATATGGGTCAATTCCCTTCATGTTTTAAATGATATTTTAAGATTCATGAGCATTGTTTATACTTATTTTGAATTACAATTCATGATTTCTATTTTTGAAATTATTATGCCCAATTATGCAAGTTTCATGAAAAGTTAAGATTATAATCTAGGTTTTCAAGAACGATGAGACATTTACCGTGAAAGAATGTTTATGAATTACCCATGTATGAATTCATGATTTTTGACTAGCAAGTTTATTTCAAGCATGTTAAAGTTTGGGCAAGCCGATAAGATCTAAGTATGTTTTCATGATTTAGTTCAAGTTTATGATGTTAGCTTACAACATTGATTTGGAGTCTAGACTCCCACTTTTTAGCTTGTGGTATGTCTTGAACCAAGGCTTCTCATATTTAGATTTAAGACTATGTATGTAATTTAATGATTATCTTCGTTAAAAAATGATGGTTCAGCTTCATTGAAAAATAATGGTTCAACTTCATTGAAAAACGATGATGAGTATATGCATGTTTTTAGGAGTAGTGTCTAGCACCGAGTACGCTAGGGGTTCAGGTAAATCTCGAGCCTCAAAACTATGCACCAACGTAGGTTTATTAAGATTTAGTGGGACCTACCTTGTGAGCTTTCCCTACCCCCAAGGGGCCTTCAACTTGATATCGATATCATTGTAGCTCCCTTAGCCCTGCAAGGCTTTGGACGGCTCTGCCCACTTGAGTGTAATAGTTATGATCACATAAGCTCTGTCGTGATTATGTCGGTTACATGACGAGTCTCCCATTGTTCTTCATTATTTCAGTTATGCATACTCATCAACTATGATATTATGTTATCAATAGGTTTGACCCAATGTTCAGTTTATCATTTTTACTCATGATTATCAGATTTAGCTTTAGGTCATTCGTTTTAGTTATGAGGTTCAGTTATTTTTTTTCATGTTTTCAAGATATCAGCATGCAAGTCCTTACTCTTAGAATCTTATAATGATATGATTTATGTTATGCATGTTTTCAGTTTTACTATTTTGCCTGTTTTACTTACCTTGCATATTCATTACATTCCAAGTACTGACTGCATTCTCTATGCTGTATCATTTCATGTTACAGGCTCAGATATTCAGGTTCAGTCTCGCCGCTAGTAAATCTACCGAACTTATCCAATGCACTTTTTGTTGAATCCTCATCCTCCGAGGAGCTGCAGTTAGTTGTGTTGTCGCTATTTCACTTTCAATTTTCCAGTGAACTAGTTGGGTTGTCCCATCAGCTCGTCAATATGTAGAGGCATATCAGACATAGTATTATATTCATCTTTGAATTCAGTGTTATGTTATTTCCATTGGTTTAAATGTTTTATATTCAAACTTCTGCTATTTCAGAATTTAGTTTTCCGCTCTGATTATGTTGAGTGAGTTATCATGTTCATTTCATAGGTCGAATTGAAGCTATTTATGGTTCTAGGTCCCATATCTAGATCCGGGCCTATGTTCAGGTTGTGATAATTCAGTTGTATAAATTGAGTTAGGAGCCCCTTCTATTTCCTTTCTCCAAAATCCTCTTTGACCTTGGTCCATATTACTCCTTTTATGAAATCGAGGTCTTTCCACTGGTCGGTAACTTTGATTGCGCTAATTGGGGCTTGGATTCATGCTGGATGGATAAGGGGAGAAACTATTCTTCAAAGGTTTTGAATGAAATTCCCATACCTTAATTGTCTTCTCATAGAATTGACAACAATCATCCTCAACCAAGATCTTTGATTCATATAGATTATGTCCATCGACCCAAGTAGTACCCTTGAATTTCGTCAGACTTCTATTCAACTTTAAAGAGGCAACCAAACTTTTGGGGTTTGAACCTTTTTTGAAAGCTTCTATAGCTCAGTCATCTGGTACCAATAACAACAACATCCTTTCTTTCTAGAATCTAGTTAAAAATCCTGAAGCAATTAAAAATCGCGCTATTTGATTTTAAGGATGTTGGCTTTTCTTGCTTGCACCTTTTGGTCTTCGGGATGTGATTTTGATAAAATTATGTACAAGCATAATAAAAGAATATATATAATGTTCAGGTAATAACGAATACCATGATAGATCTCCTCTAGACAAATTTTTAAAACTTTTTTACTAGGACCAATTCAATTATGTCTTTGGCTAGGTCGTTGCCTTTGACCGTTGTAGTAAAGTCCAAAATATTCTTGTGAGGTTCCTCCAAGCCGTAAATACAACTTTCATGGAATACGGCTTTCCACAGAATTCTATACGTATCTATGAGATTGAGTATGAAATTCAGTTTACTCAAGTCATGCTTTATTTGTACGGGAACTGGACATACTTTTTCGAATTCAAAACTTTTAGGAGTGGGGATGCCCCCGGGATCTGATCTATGCAATCATAAAACTCCTTTATGCTCTTCATAAACTCTTACCTGAAAGATTCCTTTATTGATATTTCCATTCCCGAGCCATTTACCGACCCTCTAGTTCTGCATTCTTCTGATTGAGTTTCTACAACAAGACTAGTTCCTGAACTTCTCCTACAGTGGGACAACACTCGGTGGCCAAAGTTCACCTGTTCTGGTATCACTAGAATACCATCATGGTAACTGCTTTTTTCAACTCCATCACTCTTTAGTCATGATGATACATATGGTCCATCATGGACATTTATTAAGCAGTCAAAATTTCCAAAGTCCCCTTGATGGTTTCCATATTTGAATAACCATTGTTCTAATGATGAGGTATGATAATGCTCAAACTATACCTCTTACTAAAGTATGAAGCGGACATTGTCAATAAAGAACCCAACTAGAGGTTGAGGTCGATCCCACAGGGAATATGGAAGAGCTAGATTACAGCTGGTAAGTGAACTTGTGAGGTAGTTACTTAAAAATTGGGGGGTTCTAAAGAAAATAAATAATAAAAACAACTATCAAAAATCCGATTTTGAATCAATATTAAAGGATAACTAGGGTTTGTGTTCCCCATAGGTTCATAACTACTTTGGGTATACACTCGTGATCATCACCAATACTTACTTATAGAACTGATAACTTAGGTTCATTCAAATGACTGACCAGTCCCTATTGAATGACTATACTCAATTACTCGATCAAGTCTCATGAGCGGTTTCAAACTATCTGTTATCACTAAGTTCAAGATTTAACTATCCTGTGACCACAACTTAAGTTAATACAATGATCATCAAGATCAAGGCTCCATTGTAATTCTCTTTTCCTAATCTCTACCTCTTAGACCTAAGCAAGTAAAGAATTCGGGGATGTCCTAACGTTGTGCACCGGTAAGAAACGTTTAAGCATGAAAAGAATACAATATAAGTATTTTTATTGGTTTTAGAATCACTTTGTGCAACCCTAGCTTGTTAATCCACCATGGTTCCCACAACCCTAGTATGGAGGTTTTAGCCTCTCATAGTTGTAAGGTTGTGAATTGCATTCATGATTAAAAACATAAATCAATACTTACAAGTATGAATGAGAAAAAAACTTCCTTTAATTAATTAGCAACATCTTGAAGAACAAATAGCAAGAACAAGAAGAATTCAAGAAAAGGTTGATCACCAGTCAAATCAACTCAATTCTCTCTTTCTCTCAATTATCTAATGTTGTCTCCAATAATGTCTCTGATAAAAATTTACTTGAAAAAAAACATAAAAAACGTATTTATACAGACACAAGAATCCTTTTCCTAGGCTAACAGGGTGAATTTGCACATCTAGTTCCACCCGCATCACGAGTCAACCTGCGATATATAGCGAGATCAACCGGTCCATAGCATCCTTTCGTATATTGCATGATTGGCTGGATTTTGGCTAAGTGTTGGATCCTGGTATGACTTGTACCTCCATCTTATGATCCATACTGAGCTCCCATGGCTTGACTCTAAGACTTTGAAATATTTCCGAAGTTCATCACGACCGCCATGGTATGACTCGTACCTTCATTCCACGGTTCATACTTCCTTTCTGTAGCAGGAGTTAGCCACTTATGAAAATCTTCTGAATCTATTCACAACTTCATCACCACAACTCATACAAGCTTGGTACGACTTGTATTGAGACTCGTATACTACATCTCTTCAACATTAGACTTCACCAACTTTTCACGACCACCAGTACGACTTGTAGGACCTTTCTACGACTCGTACTGTGGACTGCAATTTGAGCATATTTTGCACACTTCATGCTATCTTTTGCATCTTTTAGCTCCAACACAAATTTATCCTATAACCAAAGGAAAAGTGCCTTATATACACATAAATACACCTAACTCCATGCTATTTTCTTAGTTTTGAGCGTAGAAAGTGCTGTAAATCCTCAAGACATCAAGGTACCTCCTTATTGAATTAGTAATTGGGGGTCCTTTTTATCAGATCCTGGAATGCATTCCTATACACTATATCTATAGCCTTATGACCGACCTACTACAGTGGCAATGATGGAGTCTACTTTATTGTGATCTGCCTGATCCTCAACACCATTAAGAAGAGGTGATGTCTCCACCACATATTATTAGTCATTGTCATCACTGTTATTCAAATTTCCCATAATTATTTCTGTAAAGAAAATGATTCTTAAGAAAGTTATTGAGTAAAGTAGTGATCCAAATCAATATCATAATTTTCCTATCTCCATAACGGATGCCAAGCTATTTATTGTAACAACCCTCAAAGTCCTTAAGATTGGATCCTACACTTGAAGTTGAAACCAAAAGGAAGCTGTCAAAACCCACAGAACAAGTCAAGTAACAACTCGTGGTGAGAACCAATGAGTCATCATATGACTTGTGATGAGAGGCCAAAATCCTAGAGTGGGAACCCACGAGTCACATAACGACTTATTACTAAAGTGATGAGTTATTCTTACAAGTCATGGTGAGGGAGATTAAAAACTAGGAAACATTGGTCTAGTAATAACGAGTCATCGTATGACTCGTTACATTATGGTATGAGTCGTGCTGACTATCCATGGCTTGAAGTTCAGAAGATAGTAAATCTATCCTATACATAACAGAAGGAACCAACGAATTATTACAACAGATCACGAGCCGTTAGCCCAGTCGTGGTCACTGATGAAGCAGGTTTTCATAAATGATCCTAGGGGTATTTTGGGAAATTCTTACGTTTTAATTGCCTAAACCCAGATATTTTGGGATTTCTAAAGGTATTATTTAAGTACTCCTAAATCCTAAACACCTAGTTCTTCCATTATTACATAGAATTCAAGGATTCAAGCTTTCAAGTTCTTCAAGAAGTTAGGAAGTCTTCTTCTCCAAATTAGGGTTCTTCAAGCTTAACTCTAAGATTCTATTTTCTAGGTATGTAAGGCTAACCTAAGTGAGGAATTCTAATCTTCCTCATGTCCCCAAATTCATAATTAAGGTTGTTGATTTTTAAAGCTAGGGTTTTATTCAATTCAAGATTCTTCTATCCTAGTCTTCGTATGTTGAATTGCCTCAATTGAATTCTTCACATTGAGTTAATTATTGATGTATGTTGATTGTCATCTTGTCCTATTGAATTATTTATTATCCTCTCTTGGTTATTGATTACTGATTGATTGATTGATAAGTTGGTTCATGTCTCTTATCCAATGAACCCTAGTTGTATGAAAGCATGATTGTGCAAACATGTGTTTTAAAGAAAAAACATTATTTTCATAAAAATTGAGAATATTTTCAAGAGAGTATGGATGTTCAGATTTTGAGCATAAAGTTATGATTTTTAACATTATTTTCAAAAGTTTAAGTGAAAGTCTTGTCTTTGAAACTCATGAGATGGTTTTGAGCGAAAGGCTCCTTTTGATGTCTAAAGATTATTTTGAGAAAAAGGCATTTTATTGATGTTTTAAACTATGTTTTGAGCGAGAGGCTCGTAAGAAAGTTTAAAGTGATTTTGAGCGAAAGGCTCCAGTGATGATTTTAAACATTCATTACATATTATAGCTAAAGGCTTTCTAATGATATTTTGATGTTGCCTAAGAAAGGCATTTGAAGACATGAGAAAGAATGTATTGGGAGGAGTATTTAGCACTGAGTGGGTGAAATGGTTTAGACAACTCATAAGCCCCATAACTATGTAACCAATGTAGAATAGGATCGTACTAGTTTGGGTGACTCCTCAGATATAGTCTCTAGTAAGGACTTTGGTCATTAGGGATCCCAGATTGTGATCGTCCTATACCCTAAAAAGGTTTTGGAAAGCTCTGCCAACTTAAGAGAGATCGTTGGGCATCATGTGCTTATTCATAATGGTGTCGGTTATGAGAAACTCTCACCCAACCTACTATTGATATATATTACTTTTATATGTATTTACAGAGATGGATTTGAAGTAGAAGTTTCATTGCATAAACTATTTTACACATTAATCATATTATCATATTGTGTTCTTTGCATCATTCAGAGTATTAGAGTACAATTTCAGTGTATTATTTCATGTACAGTTTATTGTTCCCAGTTATGTCCTTCAATTGAGATATTCTTGCTAACCTTGTTTTGTTCAACTATTTTATATACCGTAAATTCCATATACTAGTGCCTTTTTTAGCGTTGCATCATATTATGATGCAGACTTAGGTATACAAGGACAACAAGGGATGCTTCGCTAGAACTTCATCTATATTTAGCTTGGTGAGGCCTCCTACATTCAAAGGGTCACAAAATTGAGTCTTTTTATTTATAGAGCTTGAGGTAGCCGTGGGAGCTATGTCCCGACACCTATCTTCAGTTATTAAAGGCTTCATAGATAGAGTTATATTTTGAGTCAATAATGTTACTTTCTAACATTTATTTCAATTATTGAATAAATTCTCTTTTGTTATAATGAGCTCACTATGTTTCAGTTTTTATAATACTTTATTGAGATCTAAACTGATAGTAAGCCAGGCTAAGGGTTCGTTTGGATCATGAAAATAGCCTGAGTGTCGGTCTACACCCTAGATCTAGATTCGAGGCATAACAAACTTGGTATTAGAGCTTTAGGTTTTTAAGAGTCCTAGGGTGTTTATGAAGCCGCATACAGTATTATCCTTCTTATCAGTGTGAAGCTCGCCACATCTATAATGAGGAGACTATGAAGCATTATGAAATACTTCCCTTCTTTCATACTCTAGATCGTGCAATAGAGTGTGACTCTATAATAACTTCCTCCTGACTCGTGCATTCGCATGTTTCAGATCATACCTCCTAAATGTACTGCGAGTTAGAGGAACGCAGTCAACGTTCCCACATAGATAAGGATGCAGACGAAAAATGGTCCCCCCCACTCTAATTCAAGGATCTAGTTTTGAAGCACAAGATGCACAAACTACTAGAAGGAGGATTCTAGAGACACACGTTCCATAGCCTCCTAGTATGGGTACGTTGGAGATAGAGTTCAGAGGATATATTCAGATGCTCACTTAGTTGTTGGCCCCAGCCAGGCCATCAGAACTCAGCACCGGCTAGCTTCAGTTCATATGACTTAGGAGCATCGAGGATTAGAGAGTTCCTGAGGATGAACCCACCAGTTTTCACAGGATCAAAGGTTGATGAGGATCCCAAAACTTCATTGATGAGGTATAGAAGATTCTGAGGGATATGCATGCCTCTGAGACTGAGGGAGTTGAGTTTGCTTCCTACAAGCTCAAGGATGTTTCTAATGTTTGGGATGATTAGTGGGAGCAAGGTAGAGATGAAAATGCACCTCCAGCTACTTGGAATAGTTTTGAGGAAGATTTTATAAACCACTTCTTCCCCCCAAGAGCTAAGAGAGGCCAAGGCAGAGGAGTTCGTGAACCTAAGACAAGCTATCATGAGTGTGAAGGCGTAGAAGCTTAAGTTCATCCATTTATCCAGATATGCTCTGGAGATGGTACTGGACATGAGAGTCAGAATGAGGAAGTTCGTGTTTGGTTCGGGTAAATATGTGAAGAAGGAATGAAAAGGCTCTCTACTGATTAGTAACATGGATATTTCTAGACTAATGGTGTATGCACAATAATTAGAAGAAGACAAGAAAAAAGATTGAGAAGAACACCAGAGCAAGAAGGCTAAGTTGACAGGTAACGAGGCTACATAACAAAGGAGCGAGAATGGAAACAGATCCTTCTTTAGGAGGAACTCCTCTGGACCTACTTAGTCAGCTAATGCTCCATCTCATAGTCACAGGAATGAGCATAGATCACAAAGATAGGATGGAATGTTGCAGGGAACCTAGCGACAACCATCTTGTGGAAAGTATGGTAAGGAACAGTTAGGTGAGTATAAGTTGGGTAAAAATGGGTGATATGGATGCAGCCAACAGAGCCACTATCTAAGAGATTGCCCATCCAGACAGGGCAATGGGGCAACAGAGCCCAACCTACTCCACCAGTAGGTAGAACTACCTAAATGGACACTACTTTAGGAATAGGTGGAGGTCAAAACCGTCTGTATGCTATGTCAAGTCGACGGGATTTGGAGAGCTTTTCAGATGTTATTACTGGTATATTAAAAGTCTTCTCCATTAATGTTTATGCCTTACTTGATCCAGGTTCTACTTTATCTTTTGTGACTCCTTATATATCCAATAAGTTCGGAAAGTGATCGGAGCTACTCTTAGAGCCTTATAGTGTTTCTACTCCGGTCAGTGAATCTATTCTAGCGAAGAGGGTCTATAGAGATTGTACAGTTTCGTCAATCATAGAGACAACAAAGCTAACTTGATTGAGCTTGATATGGTGGACTTTGATGTTTTACTAGGCATGTATTGGTTATATTGTTGTTATGCCACCATTGATTGTAGGACCCAAGTCGTTGAATTTCAATTTCCAGATGAGCCTGTTTTAGTTTGGGAAGGTGGTCCCATCATGCCTAAGGGTCATTTCATTTCATACCTGAAGGACAAAAGGTTAATCTCTAAGGAGTATGTCTATCATCTAGTGAGAGGGAAAGACTCTGAAGTCGACACCCCACCCCTTTAGTCAGTTTCTATTCTTAATGAGTTTCCTGAGGTTTTTCTCGATCATCTTCCAGGAGTCCCTCCAGACAGGGAAATAGATTTCGAAATCAATGTTATTCCTAATACTCAGCCTATTTGTATTTTTCCATATAGAATGGCTCCAATTGAGTTAAAACAGTTAAAAGAGCAATTAAAGGATCTGCTAGAGTTGGCATTGGATGTATGTTGATGCAAAATGGTAAGGTCATAGCTTATGCCTCCAAATAATTATTTTCCAATTCATGATCTTGAGTTGGTAGCGGTTGTGTTCACATTAAAGATTTGGTGTCATTATCTCTATGGTACTCATGTCGACGTGTTCACATACCACAAAAATTTACAAAATCTGTTCTTCCAGAAGGAGATGAATTTGAGATAGAGAAGATGGCTTGAGTTGCTCAAGGATTATCGCATGAGTATTCTCTACCATCCAGATAAAGCTAATGTAGTTGGTGATGCTCTTAGCAGGTTATCTATGGGTAGTATAGCCATGTAGAAAATGAGAAGAGAGAGAGAGTTAGAAAAGGACGTGCATAGACTCTCATACCTTGGAGTTTGTATTTTAGACTCCAAGGAGGGTAGTATGCTTGTTCAAAATGGATTAGAATCCTCTTTGGTTGTGGAACCTAATAAAAAGTAGGACATAGATCCCCTCTCGCTTTAAATGAAGGAAGATGTCCAAAACAGAAGGTATTGGTCTTCGCACAGGAGGAGATAGTGCCCTAAGATACCAAGGTAGATTGTATGTTCCTAATATAGATGGCCTCAAAGAAAGGACTATGGAAAAAGCACACAGTTCGGGATATTCGACTCATCCAGGTTATACCAAGATGTATCATGGCTTCAAACAAGTCTATTGGTGGAATGGTATGAAGAGGAACATAGTAGATTTTGTTGCTAAGTGTTTGAAGTATCAACAAGTTAAGGTTGAGCACCAAAGGCTATATGGTGTTGCCCAGAATACAACACTCCTCCAGTGGAAGTGGGAGATGATCAATATGGACTTTACCATTGGTTTTCTAAGATTCCGCAGACAACATGACTCTATTTGGGTGATTGTAAATCGGATGACTAAGTCAGCTCACTTCTTAGCGGTGAAGACTACAGGCTCTGCTGAGGATCTTGATAAGTTAAACATAAGAAGTGAGATTCATGGAGTGCCATTATCCATTATTTCAGACAGAGGTACATAGTTTACTTCTCAATTTTGGAAATCATTCCAGAAAGGTTTGGGTTCGAAAGTGAACCTTAGTACCACTTTTCACCTGCGGATAAATAGGTTGGCAAAACACACTATTCAAACCTAGGAGGATATGTTAATAGCATGTGCTACTGATTATAAGGGAAATTGGGATGACCATTTAACTTTTATTAAGTTTGCGTATAATAACAGTTATCATTCCAGCATTTAGATGGCTCTGTATGAGGCTCTTTATAGGCGGCGGTGTAGATCTTTGATTGGTTGGCTGGTTTGAGGTTGGTGAAGCGGAGTTGATAGGACCTCACTTAGTACAACTAGATATGAAAAAGTTTAAGATCATTCAAGAAAGGCTAAAGATTGCATAGAGTCACCAAAAGTCTTATACAAATATGAGATATAGAGACTTGGTGTCACACCCCAAACTCGAGGAGGCATGAATGGCACTTGGTGCCACCCCTGATATGAGCATACCCTACACCCAAAATATAAAACAAAGGGCTAGAACTGATGAGGTTCAACAACATAACAACTATAAAATAAGAATAAGACGATAGACTATAGTGGAAGCTGGCTCACCTGACCAACCAAAAAAAATAAATACCATATGCCGTCAAGGCCACGGAAAGGAAAAATGTATAAAACATGGCCCACCTGGCCTACAACATACTAAAACCACAATAATGTCTGTGAGCCTCTATGAATACATTAGTAAACAAATGATTGGGACAGGGCCCAAAACTACCCTTAACTCAAACATCTGGCAACTCCGAAAGACCTGGAGAGCACCAACTCAGCTGGAACTCCACTCAGCAGCCAAGAACTCGATCTAACAGCGCACAATCACCTGTAGGCAAGAATGCAGCACCTCGACTAGGGCGTCATTACAATAGTGTACCAAGCATGAAAAGCAGAAACAACCAGAAGACATAGATTACAGATCAACAGATATACCAGACATTGCAGAAGGAGAGCCAACATAAGTAAACACATAAAACCTATCTGGACGCAATAGCCTGGCAAGTGCAAACAAACATACCAAAAAAACCTACTCGGCCCCCACAATCCCGACAAGTCTAAAAGTAAACAATAACAGAGCGGCACCTAGCCAACATAACTCATCTTTCATCTCCTCTACACCTCTCTACAGCCTCCAGCTAACACCAACCAACATCTACCATCCACTGCTATCAGATAACATATAACACGAGCAACAATTACAATATAATGCCAAGCATAACAAAAGTAAACACCAACCAGTGAGCATCATCAATCAAGCACTGCTTGACTCTCTCTCGGCTGCTCACAGTTAGTGGAGCTCAATCCATCTGGGAGAACCAAATCCCAATCCTAGGAAGGCTCAGACATGTCGGACCACTCTCGAATCATGTCTCAACTCGACACTACGGAGGACATCATTCTCAACCCCGTAGGTCTTTTCACTCCTTGGGATCAACCCCTCAGCTACAAACACTCTCATGCATCGGGTATCCACAAGCCACAAGGTACCTCGGGCTCGATCCATAGCCAGAATAACTCTCGTGCATTAGGTATCCAGAAGCCACAAGGCCTCAAACACACTGCACACACAATCTAAAACAATAATAATACATGATCAAACCACCCACAAGCTACTCTACTCACCACTAACATCAAGGGACACGTCCAAACTAGCCCAAGTGTCACCACGGTTGTCACGTGCCATCGACATGACCGATACGACCGTCGAATCAAATACTACAACAGATCAACGTAGCCAATAAACCTTACCCACTCTAAACCCTCATTCACTTGTCAACATAATCATCTAATCTAATTCACTCAAACAACCCACAACTTGCTACAAAATCCACATGCCTCACATACAGCCTCTCGACACGAGCTTAATAATTTTCAAAATCTACGATTCTCCGCACTCAAGCCTGAGCCACCGACCAAACCAGAACCTTAAACAGACTATTATCACCATATAAATAGCAGAACAACAGTTCAATAATAGTAAAACACAAGCCATCAAAAATAGCCAACACACACGTCAACACGGACGACAACAGCTATGGAATTCATGCCGACAAAGCGAGGGACAAGCCTAACATACCTTAGCTTCAATCCTAGCCAAACTTGAGCTTTCAACACCATGAACCTACTGCCTAAAGTCAGTCCAAAATTCTGCCAAAACGCAGACAATAAGCCTCAACAACAAGACAAGACAAAGAAAGTTTACCTGATAAGATTCATAGGAATTCGATGGTAGAAACTCCGAGACAATAACCTTCCAGCATTAAAACACCTATAATCAACCTTAAAAACTAAGGAGACCAAAAGAAAGAGGGCTTACCAATATCTTCACCACGAAACAACCACAAAAAGACCGAAAAAACCAGCAAATCACGGACTACACGCGATTCCCGAATTTCCGACACCAAAATCATGTTGAGCCATGGCTTCTAGCCTCAAAAACCAAAGAAAACCATGGAGAGAAGTTGAGAGAGGTTTCATACAAAGTAGGTTGCTGGAAAATGAATTTGGATGTCCAAAAATAGACCAAATGGGCTTAAATAGCCTTCCACTACCTTAGATCCTTGTGACGTGCCTGCTTGCGCGTCTCGTGAAAAAACTCGAATATCTCTTTACGTCAAAGTCAAATTGACGAACGGTTTGATGCATTGGATTATCCAGGGTGTTACACTAGGAGGCCGCGGTAGATGATGCGCATTACTTGAAGGTTTCATCCATGTAGGGTATTATGAGATTTGGGAAGACTACAGGCTATGTTGTGGATCTTGATAAGTTGTACATAAGAGAAGTGGTGAGATTCATGGAGTTCCATTATCCATTATTTAAGATAGAGGTACATAGTTTATTGCTTAGTTTTGGAAGTCATTCCAGAAAGGTTTGGGTTCGAAAGTTAACCTTAGTACCTCTTTTAACCTGCAGATAAAAGGGCAGGAAAAAAAAACTATTCAAACCTAGGAGGATATGTTAATAGCATATGCTACTGATTTTAAGGGAAATTGGGATGACCATTTAACTTTTATTAAGTTTGCGTATAATAACAGTTATCATTCCAGCATTTAGATGGCTCTGTATGAGGCTCTTTATAGGCGGTGGCGTAGATCTTCGATTGGTTGGTTGGTTTGAGGTTGGTGAATCGGAGTTGATAGGACCTCACTTATTACAACTAGCTATGGAAAAGTTTAAGATCATTCAAGAAAGGCTAAAGATTTCATAGAGTCACCAAAAGTCTTATACAGATATGAGATATAGAGACTTGGTGTCACACCCCAAACCCGAGGAGGCGTGACTGGCACTTGGTGCCACCCCTAATATGAGCATAACCGATGCCCAAAATATATAACAAAGGGCTAGAACTGATGAGGTTCAACAACATAACACCTATAAAATCAGAAAAAGACAATAGACTATAGTGGAAGCTGGCTCACCTGACAAACAAAAAATAAATAAATACTATATGCCGTCAAGGCCACAGAAAGGAAAAAACTATACAACATGAACCACCTGGCCTATAACAACATACTAAAACCACTGTAACTTCTATGAGCCTCTATGAATACATTAGTAATCAAATGATTGAGACAGGGTCCCAACCTACCCTTAACTCAAACATCTGGCAACTCCGAAAGTCCTGGAGAGAACCAACTCAGCTGGAACTCCACTCAGCAGCCAAGAACTCGATCTAACAACCCATCATCACCTATAGGTAAGAATGTAGCGCCCCGACTAGGGCGTCATTACAATAGTGTACCGATCATGAAAGGAAGAAACAACTGGAAGACATAGATTAGAGATCTAAAGATATACCAGATATCACAGAAGGAGACTCAACATAAGTAAACACATAAAATCTACCTGGCCCCCATAAGCCTAGCAAGTGCAAACAAACATACAAACAAAACCTAGTTGGCCCCCATAAGCCCGACAAGTCTAAAAGTAAACAATAACAGAGCGACACCTAGCCAACATAGCTCAGCTTTCATCGCCTCTACACCTCTCTACGGCCTCCAACTAACACCAACCAACATCTAGCATCCACTTCTATCAGATAACATATAACACGAGTAACAATTACAATATAATTCCATGCATATCAAAGTAAACACCATTCAGTGAGCACAATCAATCAAGCACTGCTGGACTCTCTCTTGGCTGCGCACAGCTAGTGGAGCTCAATCCATCTGAGAGAACCAAATTGCGATCCTTGGAAAGCTCAGACATGTCGGCCCACTCTCGAATCATGTCTCACCTAGAAACTACAGAGGAAATAATTCTCAACCCCGTAGGTCATTTCACTCCTTGGGCTAAACCCCTCATTTAGTAACACTCTCGTGCGTCGGGTATCCACAAGTCACAAGGTAACTCGGGCTCGACCCTAAGCCGGAACAACTCTCGTGCATCGTTTATCCACAAGCCACCAGGCCTCAAACACAACACACAAAAAATCTACAACAATAATAATACATGATCAAATAGCCCACAAACTACTCTACTTACCACTAACATCAAGGGACACGTCCAAACCAGGCCAAGTGTCACCACAGTCGTCACGTGGAATCGACACGGCCGACACGACCGTCGAATAAAATATAACAACAGATCATCCCAACCATCGACCTTAACCACTATAAATCCTCATTCCCTTTTCAACATAATCATCTAATCTTATTCACTAAAACAACCCACAACTTGCTACAAGATCCACATTCCTCACATATGGCCTCTCGACATGAACCTAATAATTTGCCATGTCTACGATTCTCCGCACTCAAGCGTGAGCCACCGACCAAAACAAAACCTTAAAAACACTATTATCACCATATAAACAGCATAACAAGAGTTCAATAATAGTAAAACACAAGCCATCACAAAAAGCCAACACGCACGTCAACACGGACGACAACGGCTATGGAATTCATGCCGACAAAGCGAGGGACAAGCCTAACATACCATAGATTCAATCCTATCCGAACTTGAGATTTCAACACCATGAACCCACTGCCTAAAGTCAGTCCAAAATTCTGCCAAAATGCAGCCAAACAACTCAACAACAAGACAAGACAAACAAAGCTTACCTGATAAGATTCATAGGAATTCGACGGTAGAAACTCCGAGACAATAACCTACTGGCATTAAAACACCTATAAACAACTTTAAAAACTAAGGAGACCAAAAGAAAGAAGGTTTACCAACAGCTTCACCATGAAACAATTACCAACAGCCTGGAAAAAACATCAAATCACGGACTACACGCGATTCCCGAATTTCCGACACCAAAATCATGTTGAGCCATGGCTTCTAGCCTCAAACCCAAATAAAACCATGCAGAGAAGTTGAGAGAGGCTTCTTACAAAGTAGGTTTCTGGAAAATGAATTTGGATGTCCAAAAACAGGCCAAAAGGGCTTAAATAGCCTTCCACCGCCTTAGATCTGTTTGACGTGCCTGCTTGCGCGTCTCGCAAAAAAACGCGAATATCTCCTTACTTCAAAGTCAAATTGACGAACAGTTTGATGCGTTGGATTATCCAGGGTGTTACACATGGAGCTCGTGGTAGATGATGCGTATTACTTGAAGGTTTCATCCATGAAGGGTATTATGAAATTTGGGAAGACTATAGGCTCTGCTGTGGATCTTGATAAGTTGTACATAAGAGAAGTGGTGAGATTCATGGAGTGCCATTATCCATTATTTCAGACAGAGGTACATAGTTTACTGCTCAGTTTTGGAAGTCATTCTAGAAAGGTTTGGGTTTGAAAATTAACCTTAGTTCTGCTTTTCACCTGCAGATAAATGGGCAGGAAAAACACACTATTCAAACCTAGGAGGATATGTTAATAGCATGTGCTACTGATTTTAAGGGAAATTGGGATGACCATTTAACTTTTATTAAGTTTGCGTATAATAACAATTATCATTCCAGCATTTAGATGGCTCTGTATGAGGCTCTTTATAGGCGGTGGTGTAGATCTTCGAATGGGGTTGTTTGTTTGAGGTTGGTGAAGTGGAGTTGATAGGACCTCATTTATTACAACTAGCTATGGAAAAGTTTAAGATCATTCAAGATAGGCTAAATATTGCATAGAGTCACTGAAAGTCTTATACAGATATGAGATATAGAGACTTGGTGTCACACCTCAAACCCGAGTAGGCGTGACTGGGTAGCAATACATTTGAAGCATGAAAAGTGGTGAAGGTTTTC
>JACEIK010002668.1:46565-75989 GCA_018107945.1 Datura stramonium
ACAGATATGAGATATAGAGACTTGGTGTCACACCTCAAACCCGAGTAGGCGTGACTGGCACTTGGTGCCACCCCTGATATGAGCATACCCGACGCCCAAAATATATAACAAAGGGCTAGAACCGATGAGGTTCAACAACATAACAATTATAAAATGATAAAAAGAAGATAGACTATAGCGGAAGCTGGCTCACCTGACCAACAAAAAACAAATAAATACCATTTGTCGTCAAGGACACGGAAAGGAAAAAAACTATACAACATGAACCACCTGCCCTATAACAACATATTAAAACCATAGTAATGTCTATGAGCCTCTATGAATACATTAGTAATCAAATGATCGAGACAGGTCCCCAAACTACCCTTAACTCAAGCATCTGGCTACTTCGAAAGACCTGGAGAGCACCAAGTAGGCTGGAACTCCATTCATCAGCCAAGAACTCGATCTATTTACCCACCATCACCTGTAGGTAAGAATGCAGCGCCCCGACTAGGGCGTCATTACAATAGTGTACCGATCATGAAAGGCAGAAACAACTGGAAGACATAGATTAGAGATAAAAAGATATACCAGATATCGCAGAAGGAGACTCAACATAAGTAAATACATAAAATCTACCTGGCCCCCATAAGCCTGGCAAGTGCAAACAAACATACAAACAAAACATACTTGGCCCCCATAAGCCCGACAAGTCTAAAAGTAAACAATAACAGAGCGACACCAAGCAAACATAGCTCAGCTTTCATCGCCTCTACACCTCTCTACGGCCTCCAACTAACACCAACCAACATCTAGCATCCATTGCTATCAGATAACATATAACACGAGAAACAATTACAATATAATGCCAAGCATATCAAAAGTAAACACCATTCAATGAGCATCATCAATCAAGCATTGCTGGACTCTCTCTCGGCTGCGCACAGTTAGTGGATCTCAATCCATCTGGGAGAACAAAATCGCGATCCTTGGAAGGCTCAGACATGTTGGACCACTCTCGAATCATGTCTCAAGTCGACACTACGGAGGACATCATTCTCAACCCCATAGGTCATTTCACTCCTTGGGCTAAACCCCTCAGCTAGAAACACTATCGTGCGTCGGGTATCCACAAGCCACAATGTACCTCGGGCTCGACCCCTAGCCGGAACAACTCTCATGCATCGTGTATCCACAAGCCACTAGGCCTCAAACACAACACACACACAATCTACAACAATAATAATACATGATCAAACAGCCCACAAGCTACTGTACTTACCACTAACATCAAGGGACACGTCCAAACCAGCCTAAGTGTCACCACAGTTGTCACGTGGCATCGACACGGCCGACACGACCGTCAAATAAAATATAACAACAGATCATCGCAACCATTGACCTTAACCACTGTAAATTCTCATTCACTTGTCAACATAATCATCTAATATTATTCACTATAACAACCCACAATTTGCTAAAAGATCCACATGCCTCACATACGGCCTCTCGACACGAGCCTAATAATTTGCAATGTCTACGATTCTCCGCACTCAAGCCTGAGCCACCGACCAAACCAGAACCTTAAAAACACTATTATCACCATATAAATAGTATTACAAGAGTTCAATAATAGTAAAACTCAAGCCATCACAAAAATCAAACACGCACATCAACACGGACGACAATGACTATGGAATTCATGCCGACAAAGCGAGGGACAAATATAACATACCTTAGCTTCAATCCTAACCGAACTTGAGCTTTCAACACCATGAACCTACTGCATAAAGTCAGTCCAAAATTCTGCCAAAACGCAGCCAATAAGCCTCAACCACAAGACAAGACAAAGAAAGCTTACCTGATAAGATTCATAGGAATTCGATGGTAGAAACTCCAAGACAATAACCTACAAGCATTAAAACACCTATAAAAAACCTTAAAAACTAAGAAGACCAAAAGAAAGAAGGCTTACCAATAGCTTCACCACGAAACAGCCACCAAAAGCCCGAAAAAACCATCAAATCACGGACTACACGCGATTCCCGAATTTCCGACACCAAAATCATGTTGAGCCATGGCTTCTAGCCTCAAAAACCAAAGAAAACCATGAATAGAAGTTGAGAGAGGTTTCATACAAAGTAGGTTGCTGGAAAATGAATTTGGATGTCAAAAAACAGACCAAAGGGGCTTAAATAGCCTTCCACCGCCTTAGATCCTTGTGATGTGCTTGCTTGCGCGGTCTCGCAAAAAATGCGAATATCTCTCTACTTCAAAGTCAAATTGACGAACGGTTTGATGCGTTGGATTATCTGGGGTGTTACACATGGAGTTCGCGGTAGATGATGCGGATTACTTGAAGGTTTCATCCATGAACGGTATTATGAGATTTGGGAAGACTACAGACTCTGCTGAGGATCTTCATAAGTTGTACATAGGAGAAGTGGTGAGATTCATGGAGTGCCATTATCCATTATTTAAGATAGAGGTACATAGTTTACTGCTCAGTTTTGGAAGTCATTCCAGAAAGGTTTGGGTTCGAAAGTTAACCTTAGTACCGCTTTTCACCTGCAGATAAATGGGCAGGAAAAACAAACTATTCAAACCTAGGAGGATATGTTAATAACATGTGCTACTGATTTTAATGGAAATTGGGATGACCATTTAACTTTTGTTATGTTTGCGTATAATAACAGTTATCATTCCAGCATTTAGATGGCTCTGTATGAGGCTCTTTATAGGCGGTGGCGTAGATCTTCGATTGGTTGGTTGGTTTGAGGTTGGTGAATCGGAGTTGATAGGACCTCACTTATTACAACTAGCTATGGAAAAGTTTAAGATCATTCAAGAAAGGCTAAAGATTGCATATAGTCACCAAAAGTCTTATACAGATATGAGATATAGAGACTTGGTGTCACACCCCAAACCCGAGGAGGCGTGACTGGCACTTGGTGCCACCCCTGATATGAGCATACCCGACGCTCGAAATATATAACAAAGGGCTAGAACCGATGAGGTTCAACAACATAACACCTATAAAATCAGAAAAAGACAATAGACTATAGTGGAAGGTGGCTCACCTGACCAACCAAAAATAAATAAATACTATATGCCGTCAAGGCCACAGAAAGGAAAAAAACTATACAACATGGACCACCTGGCCTATAACAACATACTAAAACCACTGTAATGTCTATGAGCATCTATGAGTACATTAGTAATCAAATGATCGAGACAAGGCCCCAACCTACCCTTAACTCAAACATCTGGCAACTCCGAAAGACCTGGAGAGCACCAACTCAGCTGGAACTCCACTCAACAGCCAAGAACTCGATCTAACAGCCCACCATCACCTATAGGTAAGAATGCAGGGCCCTGACTAGGGCGTCATTACAATAGTGTACCGATCATGAAAGGCAGAAACAACTGGAAGACATAGATTAGAGATCAACAGATATACCAGATGTCGCAGAAGGAGATTCAACATAAGTAAACACATAAAATCTACCTGGCCCCCATAAGCCTGGCAAGTGCAAACAAACATACAAACAAAACCTAGTTGGCCCCCATAATCCTGACAAGTCTAAAAGTAAACAATAACATAGCGGCACCTAACCAAAATAGCTCAGCTTTCATCGCCTCTACACCTCTCTACGGCCTCCAACTAACACCAACAAACATCTAGCATCCACTGCTCTCAGATAACATATAACACGAGCAACAATTACAATATAATGCCAAGCATATCAAAAGTAAACACCATTCAATGAGCATCATCAATCAAGCACTGCTGGACTCTCTCTCGGCTGCGCACAGTTAGTGGAGATCAATCCATCTGGGAGAACCAAATCGCGATCCTTGGAAGGCTCAGACTTGTCGAACCACTCTCGAATCATGTCTCAACTCGACACTACAGAGGAAATCATTCTCAACCACGTAGGTCATTTCACTCCTTGGGCTAAACCCCTCAGCTAGAAACACTCTCGTGCGTCGGGTTTCCACAAGCCCAAGGTACCTCGGGCTCGACCCCTAGCCGGAAGAACTCTCGTGCATTGGGTATCCACAATCCACAAGGCCTCAAACACAACACACACACACACAATCTACAACAATAATAATACATGATCAACCTGCCCACAAGCTACTCTACTCACCACTAACATCAAGGGACATGTCCAAACCAGTCCAAGTGTCACCACGGTCGTCATGTGCCATCGACACGGCCGACACGACCGTCGAATCAAATATAACAACATATCATCGCAACCATCGACCTTAACCACTATAAACCCTCATTCACTTGTCAACATAATAATCTAATCTTATTCACTCAAACAACCCACAACTTGCTACAAGATCCACATGCCTGACATACGGCCTCTCGACACGAGCCTAATAAATTTCCATGTCTACGATTCTCCGCACTCAAGCCTGAGCCACTGACCGAACCAGAACCTTAAACACACCATTATCACCATATAAACAGCAGAATAAGAGTTCAATAATAGTAAAACACAAGCCATCACAAAAAGCCAACACACACGTCAACACGGGCGACAACCACTATAGAATTCATGCCGACAAAGCGAGGGACAAGCCTAACATACCTTAGTTTCAATCCTAGCCAAACTTGAGCTTTCAACACCGTGAACCTACTGCCTAAAGTCAGTTCAAAATTCTGCCAAAACGCAGCCAACACAACTCAACAACAAGACAAGACAAACAAAACTTACCTGATAAGATTCTTAGGAACTCGACGGTAGAAACTCTGAGAGAATAACCTACCGGCATTAAAAAACCTATAAACAACCTTAAAAACTAAGGAGAACAAAATAAAGAAGGATTACGAACATATTCACCACGAAACAGCCACCAACAGCTTGAAAAAACATCAAATCAAGGACTACACGCGATTCCCGACTTTCCGACACCAAAATCATGTTGAGCCAAGGCTTCTAGCCTCAAAACCCAAAGAAAACCATAGAGAGAAGTTGAGAGAGGTTTATTACAAAGTAGGTTTCTAGAAAATGAATTTGTATGTACAAAAACATACCAAGGGGCTTAAATAGCCTTCCACTGCCTTAGATCCTTGTGACATGCCTACTTGCGCAGTCTCACGAAAAATGCGAATATCTCTCTACTTCAAAGTCAAATTGACGAACGGTTTGATGCGTTGGATTATCCGGGGTGTTACACTTGGAGTTCGTGGTAAATGATGCAGATTACTTGAAGGTTTCATCCATGAAGGGTATTATGAGATTTGGGAAGAAAGGAAAGCTTAGTCCCCATTATATTGGTCTATATAGTATTTCAAGGAGAGTTGTCAATGTAGCTTATGAGTTGGAGTTTCCAGCTGAACTAGCATCAGTTCATCTAGTTTTCTATATCTCTATTCTTAAGAATTGTGTAGGAGACCTGAAATGGATCAAATCACACTCTTGTAAAAGTATGATGCGGACGTTGTCAATAAAGAACCCAACTAGGTTAGGGTCAATCCCACAGGAAATAAGGTCAAGATACAGAATAATGCTAGTATTTAATCTTTTAAGTCTGTTATTTCCTAAAAGGGTTGTTTTATAAAGAAGTACACACATAACAATATTAACAATTGGATTGTTATCAAGATTATGCAATTAAGTAGGAAGTGTCCCCATTGATTCATAAATACTTTGGGTTTTACACCAGTGATCTATACTAATACCTAGATTGTAAAACTGATAACATGGATTCATCCAAATGACTGGTTCATCCCCATTGAATGACTATACTCAATTACCGCGTTAGGTCTCTTAAGTGATTTCACTTTAACCATTATCAACTTGTTCCACATTAACTATTCTGTGACCGCAGCTCAAGTCATACAGTTAACCACAAAGTTCAAGGCTTTGTTGTTATTCTCTTTTCCTAATCTTTTCCTCTCTAGATTCAAGCAAGTAGGAAATTCAGGCAAGTCCTAACATTGTGCTCCGTTAGAAACGTTTAAGATGAATAAAATACAATACAAGTATTAGCATTGGTGTAGAATAACTTTGTGTAAACCCTAGTCTGTTAATTTAACATGATTCCCACAATTCTAGTTGTGGTGGTTTTAGCTTCTCATGAATGTAAGCAAACAATTAACATTCATAGACAAAAATATAATTTTGAACTTGCAAAAATGATTGAAAAGTAAACCCGCTTGATTATTGCAAAAAATCAATGAAAGACAATTCAAGAACAATGGAAGGATCAAAGCCAGAAATTCTTCAAAAGTTGTTCTAAATATTCCCAAAAGTCGAATACTTCTCTAAAGAATCGAATTTTGTTCCTCTCCTAACAGAAATAACCTAGATAGTATTTATGAAAATAATTAGAAACTTTTTCTAAATTAACAAGGAAAGTACAAAACTATTACCGTATTCACTTATGACTCGTACCATGATTGTATGAGTCGTACCTCTACTCGTACAATGTCTACCAACTTCCATTTTTGGCTAAGTGTTGGAACTTAGTACAGCTCATACATAGATCCTACGAGTTGTACAATCCGATCATGTTCTGAACCTGAGACTTCTGGCATCCGCTGATTATTTCCACGAGTGGCATGGTACGTGTTATACCCCGGGAATCCAAGGATCAGACCCGAAAGTAAAAACGGAGAAAAAAATTAAAAATTCGCACCAGGTCACAGAATGACCCGTGAGGTGAGTCATGAGGAGTGAACACGAGTCGTGAGGTGACTCGTGGTTAGCATGGTGTGGCAAGGCCTGAGTGAGAAGGCCATGGGATTGACCACGAGTCATGGTTAGACCACGACTCATGAGGTCTCCTGTGATCAATTTTGGATCTTTTGGCAAGTTGGGATGGGCAGTGTAGGCCACGGAAGGTGACCATGAGTCATGGTCTGACCTCACGACTCATGAAGTCACCTGTGGGGTCCCCTCGGATATTTGGGTAGTGGACTTAACAGACCATGTCCACGAGTCATTCCATGTGGCAACGACCCGTTAGGTCCCTCGTGGGAACTGGAAACCAGAAATTTTCTACGTTTTATTAATGGTGTTTTCGTAATTCCTAAGTCCCTAAGGCCTAAACTACATCGTTTTGGATATGTTTCTAAGTTAGATAAGATGGGTTAAGACCTTTATGCATGCCCATTCTCATGCAAAAGCTTAGAGAGGTTTTTGGGAGATTCAAGGCCTTCTTCCCCAAATTTTCATCAATTTCTTTGTGGGTGTTCAAGGAACTTTAAGTCCATTCATTCCCAGATATGTAGGGTTCTAAAATGGGTGAAATTCTTCCTCACCCATGCCAAATTTCAAGTTAATTCATAAATTCTCCTGTTCGAATTCCATGGAGTTTTACCCAAAGCATGAAAATATGATTTCTCCTTATGGATATGATTTAATTGAGTTTTAATTATTGAATTATGCATGTTGGGTAGATTTTATGTTATTTTCTTTAAATCATGTTTCAATCCTTTTAAATCTATAATGCCCATTGATGGAAGTTCATGAAAATTATGATTTATGATGAATATTCATTATTTTGAGTTTATCGATGATGGAAAAAGTATGAATCCAAGTTACCTATATTTATGAGCATATTTTGAAAGAATTGAGTATGATGAAGCATTGGGAAATTCCCAAATGATGAAGAATGATTTATGATTTATGAAACGAATTACATGATTTATCAATTTATGATGTTGGCCGATGAAAAGGTCTTTTATTCTTGGCTAAGCATGTTTAAAGGGTATCAATGATGATAAATGTTATAGTTTAGCCAATGAATCTTAATGCCTGATTTTATTGATTTATGTATGAGCCTATATGCATGTTTAGGGAGCCGTGTCTAGCACCGAGCAGCCCGACGTTCAAAGGACTATGCCGATGTCTCATAACCACGTGCCACGTCGGTTTATAAATGATATGATGTATTGATGATGATCCCCTCAAATGTGATATCACGCCTTATGCACGACCCTCGCATGGCAAGCCAGGGTTGGCTCTGCCCACTCGAGCGAGACAGTGAGGCATCATGAAAGGCTCTACCATGATGGTGTCGGTTATGACGAGTCCTCCCATTATTCCGCATGTTTTATGAATTTTTATATTTATGTTATTGGCTTAAGTTAAGTTTGACAAGTTTACTTACAATTATGTTCATGAATGCTTTATGAATGATTTGAAAGCCTTGAGCCTTATGTTTTCAAACGAAGTTTATAATATATGCATGATGTCCCTCTCTTATGTTACTTATAAGTTTTGTTTTACTTTTAACTGTCCGTTTTATTTACGTTGCATACTCGGTACATTCCACATACTGACCGCATACTTTTTATGCTGTATCATTTCATAATACAGGGTCCGGATCTCAGGCTCATCCTCATCCTTAGTCCATCTCAGCTTACGCTTCCAGCTTATTGGTGAGTTCTTATGTTCTGAGGGCCATACTTTCAGTTTGTTTATGTTCAGTTTTGGTCGGGTTAGTTGGGGATGTTGTCCCATCAACCCATCCTATGTATTAGAGGCTTTCAGACAAGTATGTAGTGCTCCGCTGTGTATGCGCCCAGTATTTCCTGATGTTATGCTATAATTACGTATTCTCTATGTTTTATGATTATAATTCCACTTATTTGAACAAGATTAGTTGTATGCATGTGCCATGGGTCGACTTGGGGTCTCTCGGGGTCCCTTGTCCCGTGTCTACGATCTGGGGGTATGTTCGGATCGTGACAAAGTTGATATCATATCGATAGGTTTTGATGTGTCATAAGGAGTCTTGAAGCCGCGTTAGGTATAGGCTTTTTCATGGGTGTGAAGCGCTCCACAGTTATGACGAAGAGGCTACTAAACATTTAGGAAATGTTCCCTTCTTTCATGTTCTATGTCGTGCAATGAAAATCCTTTCCATCCTTCTAATTCGTGCGATTTGCGAGTTGCAGAATTATGGCTCCTAAAAGAATAAATGGAAGGAGGAATAGAAATGATGAAGGCCACGGAGATGGAAATGACCATGGGCATCAACAAGCCCCACCTATTCAGGAGTCCCAAGCACCAGAGCTAGCTGCCCACATTGAGTTTCGAGCAGCTATTCAGATGTTGGCGCAGGCCTTGACCGCTATGGTCAACCAACAGGCTGTTGCGCAGGTCACACAAAATGGAAATGCAGCAGGGGCTCGGGTTAGATACTTTCTGAGGATGAACCCTCCTGAGTTCACGGGATCAAAGGTGGATGAGGACCCACACGAGTTCATTGAAGGGATCTTGAAGGTCACTCAGGTTATGGGGGTGACAAATGGGGAGTGTGTAGACCTTGCCTCTTATTAGTTAAAAGAGGTCTCTCATATTTGGTACAAGAAATGGAAGGACAGTAGGGCAGCGGGAGCAGGCCCTATCAGCTGGGATGAGTTCCATATGGTCTTTATCGACAGGTTCTTCCCTAGGGAAATGGGGGATTTAAAAGTAGCGGAGTTTGTGAACCTCTAGCAGGGAAAAATGATAGTGCTGGAGTATTCGCTTGAGTTCACCCGGTTGTCAAAATACGCCACAGAGTTGGTGATGGATCAGAGGGCGCGGGTGAGACAGTTTGTTCATGGAGTGGCCGGTTATTTAGACAAGGATTGCAGGACTACTATAGACTTTCCTTTCATAGTTTTGTACGCCCTGCAGATGGAGGCGACTCATGCGAGGGAGAGGGAGGAAAAAAGGGCTCAGACAGATAGTCATGGGTTTTCACATCAGAGGTCCGGCGGTGGCTACCGTCCACAGTTTCAGCAGAGGTCACTAGCCCCAGCACCATCATTAGCTAGTGTCCCATCCAGGCCCAGGGGTGATCAAAGGAGCAGGGCTTCAGGTTTGAGGGATCAAAGGGGCACCCAGTTAGAGTATACCTCTCCAGCCTGCGGAAAGTGCAACAAGAGTCACACCGGAGAGTGCCTGCTCGGCTCAGATGTCTACTAAGGGTGTGGTAGATCCGGGAACATGCGTCGAGCGTGCCCATATGCTAGATCGAGTGACAATAGGGGTCGTGCACAGACCACCAGGGCAGTAACAGCTCCATCCCGTTTCGCTCGGCAGGGATCATCGACTAGTGGGGGTGGCGGACAGCGCCAAAATCGATTCTATGCCCTTGCCTCGCGCCAGGAGCAGGAGACTTCGTTAGACGTGGTCACTAGTATGTTGCGTGTCTTTCATATTGATGTTTATGCCTTGCTAGATCGGGGAGCCACATTGTCTTTCGTGACTCCTTACATTGCAAGTAGCCTTGGAGTTAGTCCCGAGACCTTGTCAGAACCGTTTTCAGTTTCGACCCCTGTTGGTGATTCGGTCATAGATAGATGAGTATATAGAGGATTCCCTATCACTGTGTTGCATAAGGTTACCCCCGCAGACCTTGTATAGTTAGCCATGACTAACTTTGACATTATTCTTGACATGGATTGGTTGTTTACATATTATGCATCGATTAATTGTAGGACCCATACGGTGGAATTTCATTTTTTGGGTGAGTAGTGGTGGAGTGGAAGGGTAGTTCGGTGGTACCAACAGGTCGATTTATTTCATATCTTAAGGCCAGGAAAATGATCTCTAAAGGTTGCATGTACTACCTAGTTAGGGTTAAGGATGTGGAGTCCGAGACCTCGACTATCAAGTCAGTTTCGGTGGTGTGCAAATATCTAGAGGTGTTTCTTGACGATTTTCCCGGTGTTCCTCCGGAGAGGGAAATTGACTTTGGTATTGATCTATTGCTAGATAGGCAACCTATTTCTATCCCTCCTTTAAGGATGGCCCCAACCGAACTAAAGGAATTGAAGAAACAGTTAAAGGATCTATTGGATAAGGGCTTCATTAGGTCGAGCCAGTCTCCATGGGGTGCGCCAGTTCTATTTTTTTGAATGAAGGACGGTTCCCTTCGCATGTGTATTGACTATCGGCAGTTGAACA
The DNA here is from genome assembly GCA_018107945.1 of Datura stramonium. Taxonomy (NCBI): domain Eukaryota; kingdom Viridiplantae; phylum Streptophyta; class Magnoliopsida; order Solanales; family Solanaceae; genus Datura; species Datura stramonium. The sequence continues at coordinate 57,476 of JACEIK010002668.1, forward strand.
AGGTTACCATCAAGAACAGGTACCCCTTGCCCAGGATTCACGATTTATTTGACCAGCTCCAGGGTGCCAGGTGTTTCTTGAAGATAGATCTCAGGTCCAGATATCACCAGCTAAGAGTACGGGAGTGTGATATTCAAAAGACAACCTTCAGAACCCGTTATGGCCATTATGATTTTATAGTTATGTCTTTTGAACTAACAAATTCTCCTACAACATTTATGGACCTGATGAACAAGGTGTTCAAGCAATATTTTAATATGTTCGTGATCGTGTTCATTGATGACATCTTGATATACTCTCAGAGCGAGGAGGAGCATGCCACTCATTTGAGAATAGTGCTGCAGACCCTCAAGGATCATTAGCTGTATGCAAAGTTTAGCAAGTGTCAATTTTGGCTAAATTCAGTAGCATTTCTGAGACATGTGGTATCAAGCAAAGGCATAAGAGTAGATTCCCAGAAGATTGAAGCAGTGAAGAATTGGCCTAGACCAGTGAATCCTTCAGAAATTCAGAGTTTCTTCGGCCTAGCAGGTTACTACCAGAGGTTTGTGGAGGGTTTCTCATCTATTTCAGCACCTTTGACTAAGTTGAATTAGAAAAGGGTGAAGATCCAATGGTCGAATGCTTGTGAGGAAAGCTTCCAAGAGTTGAAGACCCGACTCACTTCAGCACCAGTGTTGACCTTACTCGAGGGTACTGATGGCTTTGTAGTGTATTGTGATACTTCGAGAGTCGGGTTGGGATGTGTGTTGATGCAGCGTGGGAGGTAATAGCCTATGCTTCGAGACAGCTGAAAGTTCATGAAAAGAATTACCCTACCCATGATCTTGAGTTGGCCGCGGTGGTGTTTGCATTGAATATATGGCGGAATTACTTGTATGGGGTCCACATGGATGTATTTACGGATCACAAGAGCTTGCACTATGTGTTCACACAGAATGATCTAAATCTCTGGCAAAGGAGGTGGTTGGAGTTACTTAAGGACTACGACATGAGTGTCCTCTACCACCCGATCAAGGCTAATGTGGTTGCAGATGCACTTAGTAGGCTCTCCATGGAAAGTGTGTCCCACGTGGATGAGGGAAAGAAGGAGTTGATAAAGGATGTCCACCGACTTGCAAGACTAGGAGTTAGGTTGATTGACTCGACTGATGGCGGTGTTGTTGTGCATAACGGGTCAGAATCGTCCTTGGTGGTTGATGTTAAATCCTAGCAAGATAAGGATCCAATATTGAGGAAGCTGAAGGAGGCGGTGTGGAGTCAGAAGGCGGGGGTCTTCTCTAAAGGGGGAGATGGTGTGTTATGATACCAGGGTCGACTATGTGTTTTGGACATCGATAATTTGAGAGTTTGGATATTGCATGAGGCACATGGTACCAGATACTCTATTCATCCAGGATCCACAAAAATGTATCGGGATTTGCGAGAAATCTATTGGGGGGATGGTATGAAGAAAGATATTGCAGAGTTCGTAGAAAAATGTCAAAACTGCCAGCAAGTGAAAGTCGAACATCAAAGGCCGGGAAGCGTACTTTAGGATATCATCATCCTCACTTGGAAGTGGGAAGATATTAATATGGATTTCATTACAGGTCTACCCCATACACGCCGGCAATACGACTCTATTTGGGTAGTGGTCGACAGGTTAACCAAGGCTGCACACTTCCTACCGGTCAAGACCATGGATTCATCGGATAATTATGCTAATTTGTATATCCGAGAGTTGGTTCGACTTCATGGATTGCCCTTATCTATTATTTCAGACCGAGGTCCTCAATTTACCTCACAATTCTGGCGTTCTTTTCAAAAAGGACTTGGGACGCAGGTTAAGCTCAGTACAGCCTTCCATCCGCAAATAGACGGCCAGGCAGGACGAACCATTCAGACCCTTGAGGATATGTTGAGGGCATGAGTTATGGATTTTAAAGGTAGTTGGGATGATCATTTTCCCTTGATCGAGTTTGCTTATAATAATAGTTACCAATATAGTATCCAAATAGCACCGTTCGAGGCTCTTTACGGGCGGAGGTGTAGATCTCCCATCGGATGTTTTGAGGTTGGTGAGGCAGCTATGATAGGACCAGATTCAGTTCATGAGGCGATGGTGAAGGTTCAATTGGTAAGGGACCGGTTGAAAACTGCTCAGAGTCGTCAGAAATTGTATGCTCATATGAGAAGAAGGGATTTGGAGTTTGATGTGGATGACTGGGTATTTCTAAAGGTATCTCCCATGAAGGGAGTCATGCGGTTCGGAAAGAAAAGTAAACTCAGTCCCCGCTATATTAGTCCTTACTGAGTTGTGAGAAGAGTTGGCAAGGTAGCATATGAGTTAGACTTGCCCTCGGAGTTGTCCGCAGTTAATCCCGTCTTCCATGTGTCACTTTTGAAGAAGTGTTTGGGTAATCCAGCCATGGTAGTTCCGGTAGACAACATTGGTGAAAGACAACCTCAATTATGAAGAAGTCTCCGTTGAAATCTTAGATTGTCAGGTTCATACATTGATAAACAAAGAAGTAGCTTCAGTTAAAGTATTAGGGAGAAATCAGCATGTTGAGGGAGCTACGTGGGAAGCCGAAGCAGATATGATAGTTAAATACCCTCATTTATTCCCTACCAGCTCAGTTCTAGTTTGAGGTATCAGTTTTGCTCTAAACCCTTAATCATCTTTTCCCATTCAGTTCATGTGTACAAGTTTGTTTTATGATACGGTAAATGTATGTGACGTCTGAATTCGGTTCAGCTATGTAGTTCTTTTCGGACGTAGTCATTCCGTCCATTCTCAACTTAAATGACTGGTAATTGTATATGGTGATAACTTGTTTTTGAGTTTTCTGCATGTTTCTAACATTCGAGGATGAATATTCCCAAGGGGGAGATATTGTTATACCCCGAGAGCCCAAGGATAAGACCCGAAAGTAATAACGGAGAAACAAACTAAAATTTCACACCAAGTCACAGAACGACCCGTGAGGTTAGTCGTGAGGAGTGACCACGAGTCATGAGGTGACTCGTGGTCAGCATGGTGTGGAAAGGCTTGAGTGAGGAGGCCACGGTCTTGACCACGAGTCATGGTCAGACCTCATGATTCTTGAGGTCACTCGTGGTCAACCTTGAATGTTTTGGCAAGTTGGGATGGGCAGCATGGGCCACGGAAGGTGACCACGAGTCGTGGTCTGAGATCACGACCCGTGAATTCACCCGTGGGGTCCCCTCGAATGTTTGGGCAGTGGACTTAACGGACCATGGCCACGAGTCGTTCCCTACGGCAATGAACCATTAGGTCCCACGTGGGGACTGGCGACTAGAAATTTCCTGTGTTTTATTAAGGGTGTTTTCGTAATTGCTAACTTCCTAAGGTCTAAACTACGTCGTTTTAGATATGTTTATGAGTTAGATAAGATGGGTTAAGCCCTTTATGCATGCCCATTCTCATGTAAAAGCTTAGAGAGGTTTTTGGGAGATTCAAGGCCTTTTCCCCCAAATTTTCATCAATTTCTTTATGGGTGTTCAAGGAATTTTAAGTCCATCCATTCCCAGGTATGTTGGGTTTTAAAATGGGTGAAATTCTTCCTCATCCATGCCCAAATGTCAAGTTTATTGATAAATTCTCCTATTCGAATTCCATGGGGTTTTACCCAAAGCATGAAAATATCATTTCTCCTTATGGATATGATTTAATTGAGTTTTAATTATTGAATTATGCATGTTGGGCATATTTTATGTTAGTTTCTTCAAATCATGTTTCAATCTTTTTAAATCTATAATGCCAATTGATGGAAGTTTATGAAAATTATGATTTATGATGAATATTTATTATTTTGAGTTTATCAATGATGACAAAAGTATGAATCCAAGTTACCCATATTTATGAGCATATTTTTAAAGAATTGAGTATGATGAAGCATTGGGCAATGCCCACATGATGAAGAATGATTTATGATTTATGAAATGAATTACATGATTTATCGATTTATGATGTTGGCCGATGAAAAGGGCTTTTATTCTTGGATAAGCATGTTTAAAGGGGATCAATAATGATAAATGTTATATTTTAGCCAATGAATCTTATTGCATGATGTTATTGATTTATGCATGAGCCTAGATGCATGTTTTGGGAGCCGTGTCTAGCACCGAGCAGCCCGACGTTCAAAGGACTACGCCGGTGTCTCATAACAACGTGCCACTGTGGGTTTCTAAATGATATGATGTATTGATGATGATCCCCTAAAATGTGATATTACTCCTTATGCACGGCCCTCGCATGGCAAGCCAGGCTTGGCTTTACCCACTTGAGCGAGACAATGGGGCATAATGAAAGGCTCTTCCATGATGGTGTCGGTTATGATGATTCCTCCCATTATTTTGCATGTTTTATGCATTGTTATATTTATGGTATTGGCTCAAGTTAAGTTTGACAAGTTTACTTAGGATTATGTTTATGAATGCTTTACGAATGATTTGAAAGCCTTGAGCCTTATGTTTTCTTACGAAGCTTATGATATATGCATGGTGTCCTTCTCTTATGTTACTTATGAGTTTTGTTTTACTTTTAAATATCCATTTTACTTACCTTTCATACTCGGTACATTCCACGTACTAACCGCATACTTTCTATGCTGTATCGTTTCATGATACAAGGTCCGGATCTCAGGCGCATCCTCATCCTTAGTCCATCTCAACTTACGGTTCTAGCTTATTGGTGAGTCTTCATGTTCTGAGGGTCGTTTGATTGACTTTCAGGTTCTTTATGTTCAGTTTTGGTCGGGTTAGTTGGGGATGTTGTCCCATCAACCCATCTTATGTATTAGAGGCTTTCAGACAAGTATGTAGTGCTCCGCTGTATGCGCCCAGTATTTCCTAATGTTATGCTATAATTACGTATTCGTTGTGTTTTATGATTATAATTTTGCTTATTTGAACAAGATTAGTTGTATGCATTTGTCATGGGTCGACTTGGGGTCTCTCGGGGTCCCTTGTCTCTTGTCTACGATATGGCTGTATGTTCGGGTCGTGACAGTACGGCTCGTACCTTCAATTTACAAGTCATGGTTGCCTTTCGTACCTTGAGTTCTGCCTTTCATGAATTCTTCTGAACTTCACCACAGCTCCTTGTTACAGATCGTAGATAGATATCACAATGAGTGGTTGCTACCCGTACCAGGAGACTGACCTGGTGCAGATTCTTCTGATATTTTCTATGGCTACCTTTGTACAGCTCGTACCAAGATGGTATGCCTCGTACCACGAGTTGTAACTTGGCCTTTGCCTTAAGCTCATCTTCTAAAAATTTTCACTACTCTCAGTATGGATTGTACCACGATTGTACGGCTCGTACTAAGATCTGTACTTGGCCCTTTTCTACCTTCTTTTCTCTTTTTTTGCATATTCCAACTCCAACACCTAATTTCCCTGAAAACAAAGAAAAACTGCATTATATCCATATAAACACACCTAAGCCCATGCTTATTTTCTCATTTTTAAGTGTCGAAAGTGTTGTAAAGCCACATCACATTAACATCCTCAACTTAAGACTTTTGCATATCCTCAGGCAAACTACATTAAACTATAAAATGACATTAAACTAGAAAGTAACCAAGAAGACTTACAACCAACAGAACAAAATTTGCACAACAGACCATTATTAGACATTTGACCCCTTTTTCATTCAAACCAAATCAGCTATGCATACATGCAACTACAACTCATGACATTTAGGGATCAAAATATGGCATCTAACTATTAGTAGAGTGTCACGACCCGAACATAGGCCTGTTCAAGAAATGAAACAAAGAACCTCGAGAGGCTGCAAGTCGACCCATGGCATGAACATGATATATAAAATCAACATAATTAAGCGGAAGAAGTCTAACATGTATAATAAAGCGAAAATCTGAAAATATCATAACATCTAAGTACATAACACAAGGCTGAAACTGAATACATGCTATGTCTGAAAAGCCTTTACTACTGATGAGTTGATGGGACAAGACCCCAACTAACTCACTATAGTTTGACACTGAAAATACTCCATACAACTGATAAAGGGCCCTCGGAAGATGAGGACACAACAACTGAAACTAGAAGATGCTAAAATTGAGAGTATGGCTACTGGCGTGGCTGAACCTGAATATCCAAGCCTGTATCATAAAACGATACAACATAGAGTATGCAGTCAGTACATGAAATATACAAAGTATGTAAGGTAAGTAAAACCACTAGGTAATAAAATCATAAATCATGCATGTCATAAAAATATAATCAAGATAAGATTCTGAGAGTAAGATTTGCATTCTATTTTCTAAAATCATAATCTGAACATAACTGCATATCATAACTGAATCGAATGACCCAAAGCTGAAAACAGATAATCATAAGTAAAATTGAACATTGGGTCAAACCTACTGAAAAAATAATAACATGCATAATTGAAATCATGAGGAACAATGGGAACTCTTCATATAACCAACATTATCATGATAGAGCTTATGTGGTCCCGACTATTACACTCAAGTGGGTAGAGCCGTCCAAAGCCTTGCCAAGACTAAGGACGCTATCATGAAATCAATATCAAGCTGAAGGCCTCTTGGGGGCAGGGAAGCTCACAAGGGAGGTTCCAAATAATCTGAGCATACCTACATTGGCACGTAGTTCTGAGGCATAGGGTTGACTGGCCCTTAGCCTACTCGGTGCTAGACACTACTCCCAAAAACATGCATATKCTCTCCATCATTTTTCAACGAAGCTGAACCATTGTCTAGTGTTCAAGCTAACTCATAACATACATGTATAAATATGAAATCATAACATGAGGAGCCTTGTGCTCTAACCATACCACAAGCTGAAATAGTGGGATTCTAGACTCCAAAATCCATGTGGTATACTAATACACGAAGTCTAGATAAATCATGAAACATACTCAATTATATGGGCCTTCCCAATATTTAAACATGCTTGACATAGACTTGGTCATTCGAAAACATGAAGATAGACATAGGCAATTCGAAATCATACTTTCATCATATACATTTCATCATGCTTGAATACATATATCATAGATCTAAACTTTCATGAACTTTCATGGATGGGCATCGTAATTTATAAAACTTAAAAACATAATTTATAATTGAAAACATTGTAAAATATGCCCATTAATCATAATTCAACATTAGAAACATGCTTAGATCATACCCATGATTGATACTTAGAGAATTCACATATTGGGTTAAAACCCCATAGATTCATCAACTAGAATTTCATGAATTGAAGAGGGATTGGACATGGGTGTGGATGATTATACCAATTCATAACCCTAAATACCTAGAAGAATCTGATTTCTCCAACCCTCTTGAAAGCCCAATGAAAATTTGGGGAAGAACTTGATGAATCTAAGCTTGATCACCCTTAGGATCTTCTAAACTTGCATGCATGGAAGAGATTAGGCTTAGAATGATCTTTCCCCTCTTAAAATACACTTTTCTGAGCTTAAAACAACATAGTATAAGCCTTAGGAACTTAGTAATTACAGAAAAATCCTTAATAAATTCATAGGAAAATACTTACTGCCAGTCCCAATGAGAGACTGGATGACTCGTCCCCTGAACCACGACTCGTGGTCTTCCTGCCATGATCAGCACTGAAATTTCTCTTCTGAGGGTCACCACGAGGGACACCACGACTTGTGACGTACCCAACAACTCGTGATGACCAAGTCGTTACCACCACTATCCAAATTCTTCAATCTACAATCAACACTTGACCACGGTTAACACAACGAATCGTGTTTTTTACCATGAATCGTGGTCACACCCGTGGTCACCCCCAAATCTCCAAAACTCAACCTAGTCCAACCTCCTCCCCACGATTCACTTAACGACTCATGGTGCACCCAACGGGTCACTGGACGACTCGTCCTGTGACCTGGTGCAGAAAATTCTATTTTCTCCGTTTAAACCCTTGGGTTTGATCTTAGGACCTTTGGGGTATTACAATATCTTCCTCTTGAGAACATTCATCCTCGAATGTGGGAAATCATACTGAAACCTAAGAAATGCAATCACTATACTCAAATATTGAACATTTTAAACGTGAAACTGATAAAGTGACTGACTCCGAGCTGAACTACATGATTGAACAGAATTCATGAACCATACATACATAGATTGACATGAAAGAAATCGGGGAACATGTACTGAACATGAAATTGAATAGAGTACTAGGGAGGAAACTGATACCTCAAGATAAAACTGAGTCGGGAGGAAATAAATGCGGGTATTTAGCCATATATCTGCTTCGACTTCCCACGTAGCTCCCTCAACATGCCGGTTCTCCACTAATCCTTGACTGAGGCAACTTGTTTGTTTCATAACTTGAGAACCTGACAATTAAGTATTTCCACGGGAACCTCCTCATAGCTAAGGCTATCCTTCACATCTACACTCTCCACCGGAACGACCAGAGATGGATTACCCAAACACTCCTTTAAGAGCAATACATGGAAAATTGGATGGACTGAGGCTAATTCTGAGGGCAACTCCAACTCATATGCTACCTTGCCAAACCGTTTCACAATCCGATATGGACCAACAAAACAGGGACTGAGTTTCCCTTTATTTCTGAACCTCATCACTCCCTTCCTGGGAGATACCTTAAGAAACACCCAATCAACAACCTCAAACTCAAGTTCCCTCCTCTTCACATCCGCGTAGGACTTTTGATGACTCTGAGTTGTTTTCAACCTTTCTCTTATAAGCTGAATTTTCTCCAAAGCCTCATGAACCGAATCTGGTCCTATCAAAGTAGCCTCACCGACCTCAAACCAATGAATAGGTGATCTACACCTCCATCCACAAAAGAGCCTCAAACGAAGCCATCCGAATGCTAGAATGCTAGCTGTTGTTATATGCAAACTCAATGAGAGGCACATGATCATCCCAACTACCTTTGAGATAAATCAGACACTCCCTCAACATATCCTCCAGAGTCTGAATAGTCTGCTCCTCCTGACCATCTGTTTGCGGGAGAAATGTTGTGCTAAGCTTGACCTGAGTACCGAGTCACTTATGAAATAATCTCCAAAACTGGGAGGTAAACTGAGTACCTATATCTAATGTGATGGAAAAGGGAACTCCATGCAATTGAAATAACTCCCGGATATACAATTTGGCACAATCTCTTAACAGGTAGAAAATGAGTTTCCTTAGTCAACCTCTCTACAACTACCCAAATAGAGTCATACTGTAGACGAGTGCAAAACAATCCTGTAATGAAGTCCATATTGATCACCTCCCACTTCAAAGTAGGGATACTAATGTACTGAAACACACCTATAGGTCTTTGATGCTCAACCTTCACATGTTGACAATTCGGAAACTTAGCCACAAACTCTGCTATGTCCTTCTTCATTCCATTCTACTAGTAGACTTCCCGTAGGTCACGATACATCTTGGTGAAACCTGGATGTATAGAATATATGGAACCATGAGCCTCATGTAACATATGCTCCCATAGGTCATGAACACTCGATACGTACAAACGACCCTGATCTCAAAGCACACCATCTCCCCCTTTGGAGAAGACTTCCACCTTTTGATTCTGAACAACTTTCTTCAACTTTACAAAACTAGGATCCTCATCTTTCCTAGCTTTAACTTCGGTCACTAAGGAAGATTCTGATCCATTATGAATAATGACACCTCCATCTTTCGAGTCAATAAGATGGACTCCTAGTCGTGTGAACCGATGCACATCCTTCACCAACTCCTTCCTCTCCTTATCCACATGGGACACACACTCCATAGAAAGCCTTCTAAGAGTATCTGCCACCATATTAGCTTTGCCCGGATAATAAAGGACACTCATATCATAATCCTTCAAAAGCTCCAACCACCTCCTTTGATGTAGATTCAAATCCTTTTGGGTAAACACGTACTGTAGTCTCTTTTGGTCCATAAACGCATCCACATGGACCCCGTACAGATAGTGTCTCCAAATCTTCAAGGAAAATACTTTCTCCGCCAATTCGAGATCATGAGTCGGATAATTCTTCTCATGAACCTTCAGCTGCCTGGAAGCATAGGATATAACTTTACCATGCTGCATCAATACAAAACCAAGACCAATCCTCGAAGTATCACAATATACGACAAACCCATTGGTACCCTCAAGTAGGGCCAACACAGGTGCTGAGGTGAATCGGGTCTTCAATTCTTGGAAGCTCTTCTCACATGCTTTCGACCATTGAAACTTCACCTTCTTCTGGGTCAATTTAGTCAACAATGCTGCAATGGATGAAAACCCTTCAACAAACCTTCGATAGTAACCAACTAAACCTAAGAAACTCCTAATATCTGAAGGACTAACTGATCTAGGACAATTCTTCACCGCTTCTATCTTTTGAGAGTCCATTTATACGTCCTCACCTGACACCACATGACCCAAAAATTCCACTGAGTTCAACCAAAACTCATATTAATTGAATTTAGTATACAATTGGCGATCCTTAAGAGTTAGTAGCACCACCCTCAAATGAGTGGCATGCTCCTCCTACCTTCAAGAGTATATGAGAATATCATCAATGAACACAATCACAAACATTTCCAAATATGCCTTGAACACCCTGTTCATCAAACCCATAAAAGTTGCAGGAGCATTTTTTAGTCCGAAGGACATAAATATAAACTCATAGTGACCATACCGAGTCTTGAAGGCTGTCTTCGGGATGTCACTCTCTCGAACCCTGAGGTAATGATATCCGGATCTAAGGTCTATCTTTGAGAAACACTTGGCACCCTTGAACTGGTCAAACAAATCAGCAAACTTGGGGAGAGGATACCTGTTCTTGATTGTGACCTTGTTCAATTACCGATAATTAATACACACCCAAAGGAAATCATCCTTCTTTCGAAAAAGAGCACTGGTGCACCCCACGGGGATTTGCTAGGTCTAATGAAACCCTTGTCTAAGAGATCTTTCAACTACTCCTTCAACACCTTTAGCTCAGCTGGAGCCATTCTGTAATGAGGAACAAATATAGGCTGTATATTGAGAAGAAGGTAAATACCAAAGTCAATCTACCGCTCGGGAGGGATTCTGAGTAAATAATATAGAAACAGCTCTGGATACTTACACGCTACAGGAATTGACTGGACAACTGGGGTTTCGGATGTAGCATCCTTAACCCTAACTAGATTGTACACGCAACCTTTAGAAATCAACTTTTTGGCCTTAAGGTAGGAGATGAAACAACCTACAGGCATAGCTGACCTACCCTTCCACTCTAGGACTGGCTCACCCAAAATTCTGAACTCTACTGCACGGGTGTCTACAATTGATTAAGGCATGCATGTAGCCAATCCATGCCAAAGATAACATCAAAATCGGTCATGGATAACTCTACTAAATCTACTAAGGTGATCTTTTGAAGGATTGTGACAAGGAAATTTCTATATCTGTCGAGCTATAACTAAATCACCGACTTGAGTATAGACTGAGAAGGATTCTGATAGGATTTTAAAACTGACTCCGAAACTACTAGAAACATAGCGTGTCACAAAATATAAAGTAGCCCCTGGATCTAACAATGCATATACACCAAGGTGGAATACTCGTAACATACTAGTGACTACATCTGGGGAGACATCCTACTCCTAATGAGATGCTAGGGCATAGAATCTATTTTGGCGCTGACCACCACCCGCACTAGTAGATGCCCCTTGCTGAGCTAGGCGTGCTAGTGGAGCTGCTAAATTGGAGGCTGGGCCTCGGCCCTTATCATGGCCCTGTCTAGCTTCTGGCAATCTCTGAGGTTATGTCCAGGCTTCCTACACCCAAAACAAGCACCTAAACCTGCCAAACACTGATTCGTGTGTCTCTGGACACACTTAACACACTCTGGAATGCTGGACTCTGCGGGTCTGCTACCTTAGCCTCTAGAGCCTGATGCTCATCCCCTTTAGTCATGCCTGGATCTGGATGGCACACACATAGTTGATGACGCTGGGGCTGAAGATCTCTGGGGGAGACTGCTGGTATTGCCCAGTAGGTCTCTATTGGGAGATTCCGAAGCTATCAGTCCTAGCCCTCTTAGCCTCTCTCTCCTGCTCATTCACTTGTACTGACTCAATCTGCTGGCGTACAGAACTATCTAAGGAAAGTCAATTTCCTGATAAAGCATCACGGTCCGGAAATCCTTGACCAAATAGTCTATTAGACCATGCACAAAATGACTCACTCGGACTCTCTGATTTGTCACCATCTCAAGGGAATACTTGGAAAGACGAGTGAACTCCAAGGAATACTACTGAACCATCATCTTTCCTTGCTACAGGTTCACAAACTCGGCTGCTTTAATCTCCCTCATCTCACAAGGGAAGAACCGGTCCAGAAATGCGGCATGAAACTCATCCCAAACAATAGGGCCTACTCCAATTGCCCTAGTTACTTCCATTGCTTGAACCAAATGTGTCAATCCCTTTCAACTGATACGAGGCTAGATCGTTGCACTCCTCTCCAGTCACCCCCATGATGTGGTGAACTTCAGAACCTCATCTATAAACTCATGTGGATCCTCGTCCACCTTTTACCCAAGAAACTCCAGAGGGTTCATCCTTAGAAAATCTCTAACTCTTGCCGCCACCGTATTCCCATTCTAAGGGACATGTTCTACCGCCTGTTGACTGACTTGGGCAGTCAAAGCCTGAGCTAGCATTTGAATGGATGCCCTGAACTCAGCGTGGGCAACCTGCTAGGGTACATGGTCCTTATGGACTGGTGGAGCCTACTGGGCCCCATCCCCATTGCCATTCTCATGGTCATTTCCATTTGCATTTATTCTTCCACTGACGTGGCGAGGAGGCATGATTATGCAAACGCGTATAGCACGAGTTAGAATGATAGAGACATTTTATCGCACGACATAGATCATTAAAGAAGGGAACATCTCCTAAAAAGTTTCATATCCTCTTCGTCATAAGTGTGGTGCACTTCACTCGCATGAAAAAGACTCTACTTAGCGCGACTTTTAGATACCCTAGAACACTTCAAAACCTAATGATCTGATACCATATTTGTCATAATCCTAACATAGGCCCAGTTCGAGACACAGGACAAAGAACCCCGACAGGCTCCAAGTCGACCCATGGCATGAACATGATATCTAAAATCAACATTATTAAGTGAAAGCCTAACATGTATAACAAAGAGGAAGTCTGAAAATATCATAACATCTGAGTACATAACACAAGGCTGAAACTGAATACATGTTATATATGAAGCCTCAACTACTGATGAGTTAATGGGACAAGACCTCAACTAACTCACTATAGTCTGAAACTAAAAATACTCCTTATAACTAATAAAGGGCCCTCAGAAGATGAGGACTCACCAATTAAGACTGGAAGATGCTAAAATTGAGAGTCTGGATACTTGAGGGGCTGAACCTAAATATTCGAGCCTGTATCATGAAATGATACAACATAGTATATGTGGTCAGTACGTGGAATGTACTGAGTATGTAAGATAAGTAGGACCGCTAGGTAATAAAATCATAAATCATGCATTTCATAAAAACATAATCAAGATAAGATTTTGAGAGTAAGGTTTGCATGCTATTTATGGAAATCATGATATGAACATAACCGTATATCATAACTGAATCGAATGACCCAAAGCTGAAAACTGATAATCATAAGTAAAACTGAACATTGGGTCAAACCAGCTAAAAATATAATAACATGACTGATAAACATGCATAACTAAAATCATGAGGAACAATGGGAAACTCGTCATATAACCAAAATTACCATGATAGAGCTTACGTGGTCTCGACTATTACACTCAAGTGGGCAGAGCCGTCCAAAGCCTTGCCAAGGCTAAGGAAGCTACCATGATATCGATATCAAATTAAAGGCCCCTTGGGGGAAGGGAAGCTCACAAGGGAGGTCCCAAATAGTCTGAGCATACCTAAGTTGGCACGTAGTTCTAAGGCATAGGGTTGACTAACCCTTAGCCTACTCAGTGGTAGACACTAGTCCCAAAAACATGCATATGGTCTCCATCGTTTTTCAATGAAGTTGAACCATTGTCTAGTGACGAAGCTGGCCTATAACATACATGCATAAATCTGAAATCATAGCATGAGGATCCTTGGGCTCTAATCATACCACAAGCTGAAATAGTGGGAGTCTAGACTCCAAAATTCTTGTGGTAAGCTAATACATGAAGTTTAGATAAATCATAAAACATAGTCAATTATATGGTCTTGCCCAATATTTAAACATGTTTGACATAGACTTGATCATTCGAAAACATGAACATAGATATGGGTAATTCAAAATCATACTTTCATTATATAACCAACATTATCATGATAGAGCTTATGTGGTCCCGACTATTACACTCAAGTGGGTAGAGCCGTCCAAAGCCTTTCCAGGACTAAGGACGCTACCATGAAATCAATATCAAGCTGAAGGCCTCTTGGGGGCAGGGAAGCTCACAAGGGAGGTTCCAAATAATCTGAGCATACCTACATTGGCACGTAGTTCTGAGGCATAGGGTTGACTGGCCCTTAGCCTACTCGGTGCTAGACACTACTCCCAAAAACATGCATATKCTCTCCATCATTTTTCAACGAAGCTGAACCATTGTCTAGTGTTCAAGCTAACTCATAACATACATGTATAAATATGAAATCATAACATGAGGAGCCTTGTGCTCTAACCATACCACAAGCTGAAATAGTGGGATTCTAGACTCCAAAATCCATGTGGTATACTAATACACGAAGTCTAGATAAATCATGAAACATACTCAATTATATGGGCCTTCCCAATATTTAAACATGCTTGACATAGACTTGGTCATTCGAAAACATGAAGATAGACATAGGCAATTCGAAATCATACTTTCATCATATACATTTCATCATGCTTGAATACATATATCATAGATCTCAACTTTTATGAACTTTCATGGATGGAAATCATAATTTATAAAACTTAAAAACATAATTATAATTGAAAACATTGTAAAATATGCCCATTAATCATAATTCAACATTAGAAATATACTTAGATCATACCCATGATTGATACTTAGAGAATTCACATGTTGGGTTAAAACCCCATAGATTGATCAACTAGGATTTCATGAATAGGAGAGGGATTGGACATGGGTGTGGAAGATTACACCCATTCATAACCCTAAATACCTGGAAGAATCTGATTTCACCAACCCTCTTGAAATCCCAATGAAAATTTAGGGAAGAACTTGATGAATCTAAGCTTGATCATCCTTAGGAGCTTCTAGACTTGCATGCATGGAAGAGAGTAGGCTTAAAATGAACTTTCCCCTCTTAAAACACACTTTTCTGAGCTTAAAATGACGTAGTATAGGCCTTAGGCACTTAGAAATTACGGAAAAAGGCCTTAATAAATTCACAGGAAAATAGCAACTGCCAGTCCCAACGAGGGACTGAACGTCTCGTTCCCTGTACTACGACTCGTGGTCTTCTTCTTGTGATCAGCACTGAAATATCTCTTCTGAGGGTCACCACGAGGGACACCACGACTCATGGTATACGCAACGACTTCTGATGACTAAGTCGTTACCAACACTGTCCAAATTCATCAATCTACCATCAACACTTGACCATGGCTGACAAAATGAATCGTGGTGTTGACTACGACTCATGATCATACCTATGGTCACCCCAAATCTCAAAAACTCAACCAAGTCCAACCTCCTCCCCAAGAGTCATTTAACGACTCGTGGTGCACCCAACAGGCTACTGGACGACTCATCATGTGGCATGGTGCATAAAATTTTATTTTATTCATTTAATCCCTTGGGTATGATCTTAGGGATTTTAGGGTATGACACAGAGAATTGAGCTATCACTAATGCTATTTACACAGAAAATTTACAGAATGCAATACAAACCATGTACCCTCACAACAAATGAAGTCCCCAAAACTCACAAATATCTAGAAATATGAAGCTTGGGACTAAGCAAGTAAGACTCTCACTTCACAACAAAGTTTCAAATACTGCACATCGGATACGACATGCTTGCCCTTATTTTTTCTACTTCAGTTTTTAACACAATCAGGCTAGGATCACTATAGGACTTATCTCGGTTTGTAATATATGCTTTGGGTTGGGTATGGTAGATATAGATATAAGTGACTCACCCTCGTTGGCACTACACACTTTTGCTTCACCTTACACTTTTTACCCTTCTTTTCCTTTCAGCTTTTTCCTCCCTTTTTCACCATTCAATTGTAATGAGTGAGTGTGGGATATTTTTTCATCTTTTTTCAACTCTTTTTTCTTTTATCTAAGGAATTTCATCTCACTATTATTATTATTATTATTATTATTATTATTATTTGTCATGACCTGAGAGTAGACTTGGATCGTAAACACGGGACAAGGAACCCTGAAAGGCTCCAAGTCGGCCCGTGGCATGAGCATACATCTAATTCATTCAAGTAAAGCAGAAGACTTAACATAATAACATAAAGGAAATGAAATCATGACATAAGATAAAGAGAAAGATGATACATAATCCACACATGACAACTGAGTACTACATATAGTCTGAAAGCCTCTAATCATAATAAACGGGTTGATGGGACAACACCCCAACTAACCTACAATACTAAAAACTGAAAGAAAAATCAATTCTGAATATATGGCCCTCGGAACATGAGGACTCACCAAAGAGGGGTTGATAGCAAGATCTGAATGGACTACTAAGGAGGATAAGCCTGAAAGCCGGGTCCTGTATCATGAGACGATACAACATAGAAGGTATGCGGGTCAGTACATGGAATGTACTGAGTATTTAGAGTAATAAAATGAACATTTAAAATACATAAAGTTCATAGGAGTAGGACAATATGATCATAATGCTGAAATCATAAAATAAACGTAAGGATCAAGGTTTCAGAACATTCATAACTTATCATAATCATAAACATGAGAGAAAAGAATTTAATAGACATGACTTAAGCCAAAGAACATATTCATACATGCATAAACCATGAGGAGTAGTGAGAGATTCTTATAACCGACATACCCCATATGAGCACACATGGAGCCTGACCTGTAAACCTAATCGGGAGGCCGTTCGTACCTTTCCAAGGGTATACCCATGAAACGCGTGATATCACTCATGAAAAGCCCATTAGGGAAAAAGGGGACAATCTCAAGGGAGGTCCCAATATGATCTACAGTGGCACGTAGTTTTGAGATTCGTGGCATAACCTGGGCCTGAACCTACTCGGTGTGAAATACTACTTCCAAAACATGCAACGTGCTCATAAAGTAATATACCTGACATACATGGGCTAGTTATATCATGATAATCATAAGCATGCTTGAAGGTTCGTGAAATAGCCACGAAATCGAGCCCGTGAGTCGACCAAAGTCATAAATCATGAATCATGCTTTACATGTGGGCTTTGCCTGATATTTAAACATACTTGAAATAATCAATTTGATGGAAATCATGATCATGAAAACATGGGTAATTGAAAACATGCTTCTAAATTGGAAATTCACATCATTCTTGTAAAATCATCGTAATCATGATCTCTCATAGATTTCTCATAATTGGGCACCTTAAGCTTAAAACATTAGTATACAAAATAATGATTTAGAAAAATATAAAATCAGCCCATCATTCGAAACCCATCAATTTAGACATACTAGTAACATACCCATATTGATTTCTTGAGGACTCATGCATTGGGTTAAAACCCCGTAAGAATTGAATTGTAGAATTCATAGATTTAGGAGAATCGGGCATGGGTGTGGATTAAACCACCCATTCAAACCCTACATACCTGATTTGGAGTTAAATCTCTACACTCCCTTGATTACCCAAGAGGAAAATTGAGGAAGCAAGCCTTGAAATCACTCTATCACCCTTCTACTCCTTCGCATGCATGAATGAATACTTAGGATAGTTTTTCCCCTCTTAAACCCATATTTCTGAGGTTAAAATGATGTAATTTAGGACCCTAGGACTTAGGAATTATGGAAAAACCCTTACTTAAATGACAAAATTTTGTTGACTGCCAGTCACCACGAGGGACTGGACGACTCATCACCAGGGCCCATGACTCGTGGCCTTGAGTCATGAGGTGCATTGCTAAAAAATCAGCATGGGACCCCACGGAGAACACCAAGAATTATGGTGAGTGATCACGACTCGTGGTCATCATATGTAGCCTACACTGCCCAACTATCCTTGTAACATTTCCAATCCAGGCCATGGGTGACCTTATGAGTCGTGTGGCCTGACCACGACTCATGGTCATGCCCGTGGTGTCCCCCAGACCAGTCCACCTCCCTTCTTGACCACGAGTCACTTCACGACTCGTGGTCCCTCCTCACGGGTCACCTAATGACCCATTCTGTGATTTGGTGCAGAATTTCAGTTTTCTCCATTTCAACTCTGGGTTTGATCTTTGGGCTCTCGGAGTATAACATTATTATTATTATTATTATT
>JACEIK010002668.1:76584-87635 GCA_018107945.1 Datura stramonium
CACAAGTATAACCCCCCACCTTTTGTCAAAATCATTCTTTGTCCCCAAAGAATAAAATGTAAGAACTGGGAAAGGTACATACCCGTGGTGTTCTTCTTCTTCCGCCTTCTTCTTCATCCTCTGTGGGAATGGTGGCAGTGGTCGAGGGATAGCCCCACACACCTGTGTGGCCCTTTGTTCCTTTCTTTTATCAGCTTCAGACCCCTTTACACCAACTGGAGTCTCATACAACTCAACCTCACCTGCAAGCTCCGGGTCAGCAACCCCATCATCCTCATTAATCTTGATCTCCTTTTGCTTTTTCATTTCAACTACAACTGGCAGGGTAAGGTCAACGGTAGTCTTTTCACTCCTAGTCATCACCTCCATACAATGACTATAATTCTTTGAATTTTGGATGGTGTTGCTAGGAAATGTCCTCTTTTGCCTCTGGTTAGGGATGTGGACATCTGACCAAGCTGCTGCTGAATCTGCTTTATTGCTATATCATGGGATTCGACCTTTTGTCCCAAGCTAGATATGTCACCCCTAATATCCTTCAATTGCTCGTTGGTTGATTTGTCCCTTTTTAGCAACTCAGCCATCATACTCTCTAACTTCGAGGGTCCAGAATCACCCTCACGGGCCTTGGATGAATATAAACACCAGCGCAGTCATTGAGGTAGCCATCATTCTTTATCCATTCTCCTTCCTACTCACAACCTCTGCTCCTATCCTTGTATTTATTCCTATGATAGTTGTCTTTATATATTATGTCTGACCTTGTTTNCATTCTCCTTCCTACTCACAACCTCTGCTCCTATCCTTGTATTTATTCCTATGATAGTTGTCTTTATATTATGTCTGACCTTGTTTTCCGCAGCCATGACGCCAAGTGTCTTGTCCAAACCCTTGGGCGTTGGTCCAAAAATCCACCACCTGATTGTCTAAGAAGTTTGTCTCCTCCTCAAAATCTATCTGCTCAAACCCCTATTCCTGGCTCTGAGCTCCAACTGCATTCACCTTCTGAGCTTCAGAGCTTATAATGTGCTTTGTGAGAAGGTCCAAGGATGTCCTCATGTGAGCTAACTCTTGATCACTCTCCTCCTCCTTTCTTCATTACTTCGCAGTCATACTAATAGCATACATACCCACAACTGTCTCTGCTTTCCCGGTGTGCCAGGCCCTGACTGTCTTGATCACTCAGTCAACTATAACAGTTGCTTGATCCCACGGTTGAATCATCAATGCTCCTCCTGCCACTGTATCTGCTACAGCCTTACTGCTGTTGTTCAAAGACCTGTAAAAAATTTCCAACAAGTTGTCATCGGAAATTTTATGGTTCGGGCACTTAGTTAGCTTCTTCTTCAATCTCAACCAAGTCTCATGTAGTGCCTCAATCTTCAACTGTCGAAAATTATAGATCTAGTCTTTTAGTTACAGCATCCTAGAGGGTGGGAAGAACCTTTCTATGAAGGCTTGTTTAAGCTCCCTCCAGTTGGTAATGGAGTTGTTGGGCAATTCTGATAACCATAATGTGGCCTCTCTAGATAGAGAGAATAGGAAGAGTCTCAACCTTATAGCATCCTAGATTACACCGGGTAACATGTACGTCTTGCATATCCAAATAAAATTCATTAAGTGCAAGTTAACATCATCAGCTGCTTGACCACTAAACACCCTCTTCATATTAAGCAACTGGATCATGGTGCTAGTGATATCAAACTTTGCCCCAGCAGGTAAAGGTGGAGGTACAATGGCTCCAGTTGACCCAGCCTCATCAACATCTGGATCATCATCATCATAGAACTGAAGAGCATATCTTTGGCCTCTATTTCCCCTTCCATGGTAGCCAGCATTCACTACCTCATCACGAGCATCCTCGGCTTACTGAAGTGCAGCTTGCTGAGCTAACTCAGCTTGGCGAGCGTCTTCCACCAAATAGGCCTCTCTCTGCTCTGCATTTTCCATCCTACGCAGTGTTTGCTCTAACTCAAGATCCAATGGAATCATGGGGTTTTCGCTTCATTGAGTACTTGGCATCCACCAAGTGAACACTTGTGGGTGTCAAAAACAAAAGAAAATTTAATCAGGAAAATAATGACTAAAAGTCAAACACAAGCAATTACTCTAATCCTATTCCTTATTCTCTGGCAACGGCGCCACTTTTGATATCTCTCAAATCACACTCCTGTAAAAGTATGATGCGGACATTGTCAATAACGAACCCAACTAGGCTAGGGTCGATCCCACAGGGAATAAGGTCAAGATATAGAATAATGCTAGTATTTAAGCTTTTAAGTCTGTTATTTCCTAAAAGGGGGGTTTTGTAAAGAATTACCCACGTAACAGTATTGAAAATTGGATAATTATTAAGATTATCCAACTAACTAAGGAAGTGTCCCCATGGATTCATAACTATTTTGGTTTTACACCAGTGATCTATCCCAATACCAAGCTTGTAGAACTGATAACATGGATTCATCCAAATGACTGGTTCGTCCCTATTGGATGACTATACTCAATTACCAGGTTAGGTCTCTTGAGTGATTTCACTTTAACCATATCAACTTCTTCCAAATTAACTATATTTCGAGTGCAGCTCAAGTCATTCAATGAACCACAAAGTTCAAGGCTTTGTTGTTATTCTCTTTTCCTAATTTCTACCTCTCTAGATTCAAGAAAGTAAGGAATTCGGGTAAGTCCTAACATTGCAATCTGTTAAGAAACGTTTAAGATGAAGAGAATACAATACAAGCATTAACATTGGTGTAGAATTACTTTGTGTAAACTCTAGTTTATTAATTCACCATGGTCCCCACAACTCTAGTTTTGGAGGTTTTAGCCTCTCATGATTGTAAGAAAACAATTAGCATTTATAGGAAAAAACATAATTTAGAACTTACAATAATGATTCAAAAGTAAACCCGCTTTATTGCAAAAAATCAATGAAAGAAAATTCAAGAATAATGGAACAATCAAAGGAAGAAATTCTTCAAAATTCGAATACTTCTCTAAAGAATCAAATTTTATTCCTCTCCTAACAAAAATAACCTAGAAAAGTACTTATACAAATAATTTAAAACTTTTCCTAAATTAATAAGGAAACTGCAAAACTATCGCCGCCTTCACCTACGACTCGTACCATGACTGTACGAGTCATACCTCTGCTTGTACAATGTTTGGAAACTATCATTTTTGTCTAAGTGTTGGAACTTGGTACGACTCATACATAGATCCTATGAGTCGTACAATCTAGTCATGCTCTGAACTTGAGACTTTTGGTATCCTCTGATTATCTCCTCGAGTGGCTTAGTACGACTCGTACCTTCATTCTACGGCTCATGGTTACCTTTCATACCTTGAGTTCTGCCTTTCATTAATTTTTATGAATTTCACCACGGCTCCTTGATATGGATCATAGGTAGATATCATAATTAGTAGTTGCTACCTATACTAGGAGACTGACCGAGTGTAGATTCTTCTAATATTTTTTTACAACTGCCTTGGTACGACTCCTACTAGGATGGTATGGCTCGTACCACGAGTCATAACTTGGCCTTTGCCTTAAGCTCATCTTTTGGGATTTTCCACAACTCTTAGTACGACTTATACTGAGATCTGTACTTGGCCCTTTTCTACATTTTTTTCACTTCTCTTGCACATTCCAACTCCAACACCTCATTTCCTTGAAAACAAAGCAAAACTGCATCATATCCGTATAAACACACCTAAGTCCATGCTTATTTTCTCAGTTTTAAGCGTAGAAAGTGTTGTTAACCCACAACACATCAATACCCCACACTCATTATGCCTATAGAGAGCGTTGGAGTTAATGATAACCTATCTCATGATGAGATTCCAATTGAGATTCAAGATCGTCAAGTTCATAAGCTAAGGAACAAGGAAGTTGCTTCTATGAATGTGTTATGGAAGAATCAACATATTGAGGAAGCTACGTGGGAAGGTTAAGAAGATATAATGGCCATGTACCCCCATTTATTCCCTCCTAGTCTAGAATCATCGTGAGGTAATAGTTTCCTCTTGCAGCATTCTTATTGGTTTTATGTTCCACCCAATTGTCATTACATTCCTTAGTATGCCTGTGTGTTGCATGAATTGAGTTTAAGTATTTGAGCTGAATTAGTTATTGTCTAAGCCTAAGATCACCTTTCATTCGAGGACATATGATCCCAAGGTGGAGATAATGTAAAAACCCTCAAAAGTCCTTAAGATTGGATCCTAAACTTGAAGTTGAAACCAACAGGAAGCTGTCAAAACCCACAGAACGAGTCATGTAACAACTAGTGGTCAGAACCAATGAATCGTCCACAACTCATGATGAGAGGCACAAATCACAAAGTTGGAACCCATGAGTCACATAACGACTCATTACTTTAAGTGATGAGTCATTCTGACAGGTGGTGGCGAGGGAGATCAGAAACTAGGCAACATTGGTCTAATAATAGCGAGTCATGGTATGGATCGTTATATAATGGTACGAATCATCTTGACTATCTATGGATTGAAGTTTAGCTGATAGAAAATCTATCCCATACATAACAGAAGGAACCAACGACTCGTTACTACAGACCACAAGTCGTTAGTTCAATCGTGGTCACTAAAAAGCAGGTTTCCATAAATGATCCTAGGGGTATTTTGGTAATTATAATGTTTTAATTTCATAAACCCAAATGTTTTGGGATTCCTAAAGGTATTATTTAAGTACTCCTAAATCCTAAACACCTAGTTCTTCCATTATAACGTAGAATTCAAGGATTGAAGCTCTCAAGTTCATCAAGAAGTTAGGAAGTCTTCTTCTCCAAATTAAGGTTCTTCAAACTTGAGTCTAAGGTTCTATTTTCCAGGTATGTAAGACTAATATAAGTTTGGAATTCTAATCTTTCTCATGTACATAAATTCATAATTGAGTTTGTAGATTTTTAAAGCTAGGGTTGTTATTCAATTCATGATTCTTCTATCCTAGTCTTCATATGTTGAATGGTCTCTATTGAATTCTTCACATTGAGTTAATTGTTGGTGTCTATTGATTGTCACATTTTTCTATTGAATTGTTGATCATCCTCTCTTGGTTATTAGTTATTGATTGATTGATTGATTGATGAGTTGGTTCATGTCTCTTATCCCATGAACTCTAGTTGCGTGAAAGCATGATTTTAAGAAGCATGTATTTTGAAGAAAAAACATTTTTTTCATAAAAGGTGAGCATATTTTCAAGAGAGTATGCATGACGAGATTTTGAGCATAAAGTTATGATTTTTAGCACAATCTTTAAAAGCTTAAGTAAAAGTTTTATTTTTGAAACTCATGCAATGGTTTTGAGCAAAAGGCTCTTTATTAACATTTTAAAGATGTTTTAAACTATATTTTGAGAGGGAGGCTCGTAAGCAACTTTAAAGAGATTTTGAGCGAAAGGCTCCACAAATGATTTTAAACATTCATTATATGTTATAACTAAAGTTCTCTATAATGATGTTTTGATGTTGCCTAAGAAAGGCATTTGAGGACATTAGCAAGATTATTTTGGGAGGAGTATTTATGTGACACCGCAAACACGGGGAGGCGTGACTGGCACCTGGTGCCACCCCTGATATGAGCATACACGATACCCAAAAATAAAACAAAGGCTTGAACCGATGAGGTTCGAAAATACAACAACTATAAAATTAGAGTAAGACAATAGACTATAGCAGAAGTTGGCTCACCTGACCAACCAAAAAATAATAAATACCATATGCCGTCAAGGCCACGGAATGGACGAACAACTATACAAAATGGCCCACCTGCCTAAAACAATGATACTACACCCACAACTAATGTCTACGAGCCTCGAAATATATAATAGAAATCAACTGCTTAGGACAGGGCCCGGACCTACCCATAACTCAACCTCTAGCAACTCCGAAAGAAGTGGAGCGCACTGAATCAGCTGGAACTCCACTCAGCAACCAAGAACCTGATCTAACAGCCTATCATCACCTGTAGGCATGAATGCAGTGCCCCGACTAGGGTGTCAGTACGATAATGTACCAAGCATGAAAGGCACAAACAACTGGAAGACTCATATTAGAGATTAATAGATATACCAGATATCGCTGAAGGAGAAGTCAACTTAAGTAAACACATAAAACCTACCTGGCCCCCATAAGCCTGGAAAGTACAAGCAAACATAAAAACAGAACCTACCTAGCCCCCATAAGCCCGACAGGCCCAAAGGTAAACAACAACACAATGGTACCTAGCCGACACAGATCACCTGTCATTGCCTCTAGATCTCTCAATGGCCTCAGCTAACACCAGCCAACATCTAGAATCCACTGCTATCAGATAATAAATAACACAAGAAACAACCATAGTATAATGCCAAACAAATGACAAGTAAGCACCGGTTAATCAACAACATCAATCAAGAACTGTCGGACACTCTCTCGGCTGCGCACAGTTAGCGGAGCTCAATCCATCTAGGAGAACCAATCGCGATCCTAGGAAGGCTCAGACATGTCGGACCACTCTTGAATCATGTCTCAACTCGACATTACGGAGGACATAATTCTCAACCCCGTAGGTCATTTCACTCCTTGTGCTCAACCCCTCAGCTGGAAACACTCTCATGCATCGGGTATCCACAAGCCACAAGGTACCTCGGGCTTGACCCCTAGCCGGAACAACTCTCGTGCATCGGGTATCCAAAACCCACAAGGCCTCAAACATAGCACACAAACAATCTACAACAATAATAATGCATGATCAAATAGCCCACAAGACACTCTACTCACCACTAACATCAAGGGACACGTCCAAACCAGCCCAAGTGTCACCACGGTTGTCACATGCCATCAACACGACCGCCGAATCAACTATAACAACAGATCGTTGCAACCATCACCCTTAACCACTCTAAACCCTAATTCACTTGTCAACATAATAACCTAATCTTATTCACTCAAACAGCCCACAACTTTCTACAAGAACCACACGCCTCACATATGGCCTCTCGACACGATCCTAATAATTTGCCATCTCAACAATTCTTCGCATTCAAGCCCGAGCCACTGACCAAACCAGAACCTTAAACACACCATTATCACCATAGAAACAAAATAACAAGAGTTCAATAATAGCAAAACACAAGCAACTAGAAACAGCCAACACACACGTCAACACGGACAACAACGGCTATGGAGTTCATGCTGACAAAGGGAAGGACAAGCCTAACATACCTTAGCTTCAAGCCTAGCCGAACTTGAGCCTTCAAAACCATGAAATTACTGCGTAAAGGCAGTCCAAGATTCTGCCAAAATGCAGCCAACACAACTCAATAACAAAACAAGACAAACGAAGCTTACCCGATAAGATTCATAGGAATTCAACAGTAGAAACTCCGAGACAACAACCAACTGAGGTGAACACACCTATACCAAACCTTAAAAACTAAGGAGAACAAAAGGAGGAAGTCTTACCAACAGATTCACCACGAAACAGCCACCAACATCCCGGAAAAGACACCAAACCACGGACTACACGCGATTCCCGACTTCCCGACACAAAAATCATGTTGAGCCATGGCTTCTAGCCTCTAAATCATCAAGAACACCTTAGAACACCTCTACGGAGAGTTCCCGTCAAGGAAATTTGAAGAAATGAGAATTGGAAGTGAAATAACCGACCAAATGGACCTAAATAGTCCTCCACTGCCTTAAGACCTTGTGAGGTGCCTGCTTGCGCGGTCTCGCGAAAATACGAATATCTCTCTATTCTGAAGTCGGATTGGAAAATGGTTTGATGAACTAGAAACTAGATGCATAGGTCTTTAATTTGATAGGTCGCACAACTCCTAAATAGGAATCCTTATATATTGGGAGAAAATCTTTTATACATTTGACCTAAATTTCAAAGAATCTCAAGAAGGAAATTTTGCGATAACTTTTTCTGAATTTTTTTCTACAACTTGATCGACGTCCAATCTTAAATACGACCATAGAGTGACTCAAATAACTCATAACACTTCCTTCTTATCCTATTTGGTACTCTTAGTCCTACCTCGAAAGCACGTTTTTATCGCTCAAACTATCCAGGGTGTTACATCCTTCCCCCGTTAGAAACATTTGTCCTCGAATGTTGGACGACACGCACAACTCCAACTCAAGTACCAACACAGCACGACTTCGCAAACATAGCCTCACATGGAAAGCTTAGCACAAACAACTCCAGACAACAAAACCTTGAACCATGCCGAGGCACAACACAACTATAATAATAACCAAAATAAGAATCGTATCTGCCGCCATATTTAGCCACTGGCCAGCTATAATTCATCATGTTACAAGCATCCCTGCAAAAGTTAGCAAACGTGATTCTAGACTCGACTCTTGTGACATCTGACTTCTCGCATGATTTCGATCCAGAAAGAAGAGTAAAAATCCTAAATGTCTTGTAGCCTCCTGTTTATAAGTACACTGCGCAATGCACACATAACCAAGACTCTACTAGACACGAGCTCCTAGACTCCCTAGGACGAACTGCTCTGATACCAAGTCTGTCACACCCCAAACCCGGGGAGGCGTGACTCGAACCTGGTGCCACCCCTGATATGAGCATAAACGACGCCCAAAAATAAAACAAAGGCCTGAACCGATGAGGTTCGAAAATACAACTATAAAATCAGAATAAGACGATAGACTATAGCGGAAGCTGGCTGACCTAACCAACTAAAAAAGAATAAATACCATATGTCGTCAAGACCACAGAATGGAAGAACAACTATACAACATGGCCCACCTACCTATAACAATGACACGACACCCACAACTAATGTCTACGGGCCTCTAAAAATATAATAGAAATTAACTACTCGGGACAGGGTCCCGAACTACCCAAAACTCAACCTCTGGGAACTCCAAAAGAAGTGGAGGATACCGACTCAGCTGGAACTCCACTCAGCAACCAAGAACCTAATCTAACAGCCTACCATCACCTATAGGCATGAATGCAGCGCCCCAACTAGGGCGTCAGTACAATAATGTAACAAGCATGAAAGGAAGAAACAACTGGAAGACTCAGATTAGAGATAAACCGATATACCAGATATTGTTGAAGGAGAAGTCAACTTAAGTAAACACATAAAACCTACCTGGCCCCCATAAGCCTAGAAAGTACAAGAAAAAATACAAACAAAACCTACCTAGCCCCCATAAGCCCGATAAGTCCTAAAGTAAACAACAACACAACGGCAATTAGCCGACACAAATCACTTGTCATCGCCTCTAGACTTCTCAATGGCCTCAGCTAATACCAGCAAACATCTAGCATCCACTGGTATCAGATAACAAATAACACAAGCAACAACCATAGTACAATGCTAAACAAATCATAAGTAAGCACCAGTTAATCAACAACATCAAACAAGTACTTTCGGACACTCTCTCAGCTGTGCACAGTTAGCGGAGCTCAATCCATCTAGGAGAACCAATCGCAATCCCAGGAAGGCTCAGACATGTCAGACCACTCTCGAATCATGTCTCAACTCGACACTGTGGAGGAAATCATTCTCAACCCCGTAGGTCATTTCACTCCTTGGGCTCAACCCCTCAGCCCAAACACTCTCGTGCGTCGGGTATCCACAAGCCACAAGGTACCATGGGCTTGACCCCTAGATGGAACAACTCTCGTGCATCGGGTATCCACAAGCCACAAGGCCACAAACACAGTACACAATCAATATACAACAATAATAATACATGATCAAACAGCCCACAAGCCACTCTACTCACCAAAAACATCAAGGGACACATCCAAACGAGCCCAAGAGTCACCACGGTCGTCACGTGCCATCGACACGGCCGACAGAACCGTCAAATCAACTATACTAACATATCATCGCAACCATCGACCTTAACCACTCAAAACCCTCATTCACTTTTCAAAATAATCACCTAGTCTTATTCACTCAAACAGAACAACTTGCTACAAGAACCACATGCATCACATACGACCTCTCGACATGAGCCTAATAATTTTCAATGTCTAAGATTCTCCGCACTCAAGCCTGAGCCACCAACCAAACCAGCACCTTAAACATACCATTATCACCATATTAATAGGAGAACAATATTTCAATAATATCAAAAGATAAGCCATCACAAACAGCCAACACACACGTCAACACGGACGACAACGACTAAGAAATTCATGCCGACAAAGGGAGGGACAAGCCTAACATACCTTAGATTCAAGCCTATCTGTACTTGAGACATAAAAAACATGAAATTACTGCCTAAAGGAAGTCCAAGATTCTACCAAAACGCAGCCAACACAACTCAATGACAAAACAAGACAAACGAAGCTTACCCGATAAGATTCATAGGAATTCGATGATAGAAACTTTGAGACAAAAACCTACTGAGGTGAACACACCTATAAAAAACCTAAAAAACTA
The DNA here is from genome assembly GCA_018107945.1 of Datura stramonium. Lineage (NCBI taxonomy): Eukaryota > Viridiplantae > Streptophyta > Magnoliopsida > Solanales > Solanaceae > Datura > Datura stramonium. The sequence goes on from JACEIK010002668.1 coordinate 87,020, forward strand.
AGGAGAACAAAAGGAAGAAGGCTTACAAACAGCTTCACCACGAAACAACCACCAACATCCCGGAAAAGACACCAAACCACGGACTACACGCGATTCCTGACTTCCCAACACAAAAATCATGTTGAGCCATGGCTTCTAGACTCAAAATGGTCAAGAACACCTTAGAACACCTCTAGGGAGAGTTCTGGTCGAGGAAATTTTAAGAAATGAGAATTGGAAGTGAAATAACCGACCAAATGGACTTAAATAGTCCTCCACCGCCTTATGACCTTGTGAGGTTCCTGCTTGCGCGGTCTCCCGAAAATGAGAATATCTCTCTACTCGAAAGTCGGATTGGAAAATGATTTGATGAAATGGAAACTAGACTCATAGATATTTAATTTGATAGGTCACACACCTCCTAAATCTTTATAGATTGCGAGAAAAGTTTCGATACATTTGACCTAAATTTCAAAAAATCTCAAGGAAATTTTGTGATAACTTTTTCCGAATTTTTTTCTACAACTTGATCGACGTCCAATATTAAATACGACCATAGAGTGACTCAAATAACTCATAACACTTCCTTCTTATCCTATTAGTTACTCTTAGTCCTACCTCAAATATATGATTTTAT
>JACEIK010002668.1:87712-107737 GCA_018107945.1 Datura stramonium
AACGTAGGATAGAATCGTACCATTAGTTATGGATACTCCTCATAGATAGTCCCTTGTAAGGACTTTTATTTTTATTATCCCAAATTTGATCATCCTTTACCATGGAAAGATTTTGGATGGCTCTACCAACTTGAGCAAGATAGTTGGGCATCATGTGCTCATTCATGATGGTGTTGGTTATGAGAAACTACCACCCAACCTACTATTGATATGCATTTCTTGCATATGTATTTACAAAGATGGCTTTGATTCATAAGTTTTATTGCATAAATTATTTTACAGATTGATCATATTATCATATGTTCTATGCATCATTCAGAGTTTCAGAGTATAGTTTCAACTTATTATGTCATGTCAAGTTTATTGTTCCCTGTTATGTCCTTCACTTGAGATATTGTTGCTAACCTTATTTCATTCATCTATTTTACATATCGTACATTTCATATACTGACACCCTTTTTGGTGCTGCATCATATTATGGTACAGACTCAGTTATATAGGGACAATAATGGATGCTTCGCTAGGACTTTATCTACATTTAGCTTTTGGTGAGGACTCCAACTTTCGAAATGTCACAACTTTGATTGAGTCTTTTTATTTATAAAGCTTGAAGTAGCCTTGGGAGCTATGTCCTGGCACCTATCTTCAGTTATTAGAGGCTTCATAGATAGAGTTAGATATTAAGTCAAATGTTACTTTCTAACATTTATTTTAGTTATAGAATAAATTCTCTTTTATCATATTGAGCTCTCTATGTTTCATCTTCGAATTACTTTATTGAGATCTAACTGATAGTAAGGTAGGCCAAGGATTCACTTGGATCAAAAAGTGGTTTGAGTGCCGCTATACACCCTAGGTCTAGATTCGAGGCGTGACATTTACCCAAAAATCAATATAGTTGAATTTATTACATGGTTTAGGGGACACAAATTATTTCAACTTAAGAAATGATGATTAACTAAGTAAATATGTTGTTAGGAATAGAAATAAGACCAATAATACAATTAGACACATGAATAAAATTAATGAAATTAAAATATTGTTATTTTGTCATGGTCCTCGTGACAACTTCGGTGGTTAGATTTAGAGCCAGAATTCATCTTAAGTTATGCTTTAAAAAAGAGATTAGCAAAAAGTTGCTCAGAAGGAAAAATAATATATTGCATTGTATTGATAAGAAATTCAACCTCTTTACAAGTGAATCTTTCAATAATTTGTAAGAAACTAGAATACATCAGTCAATGAAATGGGTCCTCTTGGGCCTTTTGGTACACCATCCAATAGAAATTCTCCATCTACGCCATACCATTATGGTACCGGCTGTAAACTCTCCATGATTTGTGGGATTTTATACAAACTTTGCTGATGTATTTTTGTCCTTTCTTCCTTCTAACATGACTTTGGACCACAAATTCCAATTTTATAATAGGACGCTTGTTATGATATTATGACCGAAGTTTCCGAGTTTAGATATGCAATCATTTTGAATGCCATCTCCAAAGGCTACTCATCTTGTCTTTGGACTATCAATTCAACTCTCCTTTTTATAACACGTGCTCATGGTAATTTTTCTCCATATAGTAATTGAGATCATCTTTATGAAATCATATCAAGCCCAAAATTTAAAATGTAAATTGATCTTGGGCGTATTTATGCACCCACTTTTCATATTTTACTCATATTTCACCTTGTTTCATGGGCACGATTCAGGTATATTCTTATAATTTTGTACTTATTCACGATAGTGACTAATATACATAATTATATGATTGTGGGCTAAAATGCGCATATAATTAAACCAACATAATGCAAGAAAAAAATGTGGAGCATTTCAGGCTAGAAAGGGATATGTTATAGTGATAAATGATGTTTGTTATGCGGGGGAGGGGGGGACTCAGATTTGAAGGCTCTATCGCACTTGTAGTTAACTATAGAGAATAACAAACAGGCCATCCTACATTGTGCAGTCCGCGACATGAAGGCAGTGCTTCGTAATGAGCATGTGCCACAAAGAATGCCCAAATTCGGAAGAGTTAAAAAAGGGGCTCAAGTCTACATAGAGCTCCATGATGTGAGAGCTATGTCGGCTCTTTAAAGGGCATGACGCGGAGTAGGATTTTTGGCAATTGACTTTTCCTAAAGTAAAATCCAAGTCCAAGAAGAAAAGAAGATAAATTTCCACAACTATAAATATAACCTTTAGGAATCTTTATGAGGGTTGATTACTTTATAGAAAACTACACGAAGGAGAAAAGAACAAATAATTAGGGTTCTCACTTTTCTACTCTTCTGTTCTTTAATTTTATAGCACACATTCTTGCTCATTTTCATCACATTTTAGTGTGAAGGAGGATTGTTACATCCAAATGTACATATAAGTGTACTCAATCGACAAGTAGTATAGGATAGTAAAGTTCAGATATCGATCCGACGGGGACTGGTGAATTAGTAACATCTAGTTCATTCAATTAATGTTTATTTTATTAAGTGCGAAAAGCAACCAAGAGTGCTTGATTTTTTGTTTATACTAAGAAAAAAGTAAATATTATAAAGCAATTATATGCTTGTGATCACTATTTGTATGAATTCCAAGGTTATGACCTTATTCAGTATTGGTATCTAATATTAAATATCCTTGACTAGTTAGTTCATCTAGCTGTTGATTTATTAAATGATATTATGATTATGGTATATTGAGCCTATAATCATCTATTCAAATTAATCCCACAACTACATCATTGAGCGGGAATGTAGTAACTCAATTCAAATGCATTTGTTTTTTTTTTGTAATCAAGTAAAGCATTCTAGGTATATGTCTATCCTAGTCACAAATCAATTCTTAAGAAGAGATCTTTCTCCTTATATTCTTCGTTCTATCTTGTTGATTCTTTTGTTGAGTTCACAAAAAGATTATAGATTTATTCTAATGGTTATCAACCATTGAAATAGTAAAAGAATAAACATGAGAACAACCAATGCGATAAGCTAACCCTGTCAGTTTAATTATCAACTAAAATATTCATGCTTGTGGCCATAACCCAGGACAAGGATTGTTAGCTACTCATGTTCAAGCTAAAAACTAGAAAATTCTATTGTTCATACAAAGGAAAGACTTGGAAAAGTAATGAATAAATAAACCTAGTTCTTGAAACCCTTTTTGCCTCTTGCCTCTTACCTCCTGCTAGAATAATGACCAACCCTCTAAAAACGTTTTTGGTTAATATATACATTAGTAAGAAATATCCTCTTATCCTAACTTAAGTTTGAATTAAAAAAATCCAAAAATTCATTTCTAGAATGCCCTAGGTGAGATGAGCTTCCTATTGCATCTATCTGCTGAAAAAAATTTCTTAAAAGTTTTGGAGTAGGTGCAGGGAGCATATTAAAGTGCCTAGCTGCAGATTTTTCTCCGTCTGAAGTTTATGGTCAGGTTTTAGGCACCTCTCAATGCACCAAGCTGCTAGATGTTCATTTTTTCTGAAGTTTTTCCTCTGGTGCTAGGTGTCAGCTAATACACCTTCTTGGTTTTGCCCAGAAACGTATCCAAAGTTACTCCAATGCTCTGACACCTCCTTGATAGCTTATTTTTTATCATTCTCCACCACATTTTCCTATAAAAAACCTAATCATATTCATTAGTTCACAATTGTAACATGTTATACCCCGAAAGCCCGAAGATCAGACTTGGGAGTTGAAATAGAAAAGAAACTCAAAACTGGCATCAGGTATCATAATGGGTCATGAGGTGACCTGTGAAAGCAGTCCACGAGTCGTAATGTGACTTGTGGGGAGTCCTAGGTGATGAGTTTGAAATTGGAAAGTGGGATCCCCACGGGCATAACCATGACTCATGGTCAGGCCCCACAAGTCGTTAGATCAGTCTTGAGGAGTGGTGATTGAGAAAAGAGGAAGAGCAAGATAGTGCACCTAACGGAAGTCACCCACGAGTCATGGGAGGTCACCAGGATTCGTGGAGTGAGCTGTGGCTAGCTGGATGGAAATTATTTGAAGTCATAAATAGTGTACCTAATGAGTGGTGACCACGAGTCGTGGTCACCAAGAAACGAATCGTTAGGTCACCCGTGAGGAGCTCTGAAGATTTGATGAGCAGTGTATTCGATGAATCATGCCACGAGTCATGGCCAAGGGTGACGAGTCGTTAGGTCCCTCGTGGGGACTACCTGACAGTTATTTTCTGCGAATTTGATAATATCTTTTCCGTAATTCCTAAGATCCTAAGGACTAAACGATATCTTTTTGAGTTATGAATGATGAATTTTAAGGGGGTTAAGTTCATTTTAGGCCATTTACATTCATGCATGTAAAGGTAGAAGGTTAGAGAGGGTGATCAATCTTTTCTTCTTCTAATTCTCTTCAATTCCTCTTGGGAAATCAGAGAAGTGTAAGAATCAGCTACCATCAGGTATGTGGGGTTATAAATGAGTGATTTCTTTCACATCCATGCTCAATCCCTCTCTAAAATCATGAGATTTCGATATCTAATCTATCGGGTTTTAAGACAATGCATGAATTTCCTAAATTCTCCACATGGGTATGATTTAAATATGTTTCTACTATTGAATTATGAAGCATGGGCAGGTTTTTTTATTGTTTTCAATTGAAAATCATGTTTCTAGTTTAACGAATTAAAAATCTCATTGATGAGAAGTTTATGAAAGATGAGATTTAAGATGAATGTATGATTATGATGAGATGTTATAATGCATGTTCACTCTACCCATGTTTATAATTATGTTTTCGACGTGACTTGATTATTTTCAATCATGATAAAGCTTCGGGCAATACCCACATGTTCAAAGTATGTTTATGATTTCCTGAATTAGGCTTACCATATGGTTTTGGAGCGAATACTCCCAATTGTTTTTCAGCTTGTGGTATGGTTTGAGTTAAAGCTTCTCATATGCATGATTTCATATTTGAGATGTATTTTATTATTGAGCTTCGTCAATAGACGATGTTGAGCTTGATTGAAAAAAGATGGAGAGCATATGCATGTTTGTTGGGAGTATTGTCTAGCACCGAGTAGGCTAAGGGTCGATCACCCTATGCCTCAGAACTACGCGCCAACGTAGGTTTATACTATTATATATATTACTTTGGGACCTCCTTTGTGAGCTATCCTCAGCCCTATTGTCCTACAAGTTTAATATCGATATCATGATATCATCCTTAGCCCTGGCAAGGCTTTGGACGGCTCTACCCACTTGAGTGTGATAGTTGGAACCACGTAAGCTCTATCGTGGTATGTCAATTAAAAGATGAGTCACCCTTAGTTCCTCATGATTTTAGTTATGCATGTTTATCATTCATGAGATTCATATATCTAAGTATGTTCTAAAGCATGTTTCACTCAATGTTCAGTTTTACTCATGAATATTAAATTTTAGCTTTGAGTCAATCGATGCAGTTATGATGTTATGTTATGTTATGATGAGATCATGATTTCAAAAAGAATGCATGCAAGCCCTACTCTCATATCCTTATTGTTTATGTTTTACATTATGCATGTTCTTAAAAGATTTTACTTATTTAAGTGATTTTTACTTACCTTGCATACTCGGTATATTCCACGTACTGATCACATACTCTATACTGTATCGTTTCATGATACAGGACCTGGCTCTCAGGATCAGCCCCGTTCATTGTCAATCTTCAGAGTTAGCATCTTACGTTGTTGGTGAGTCCTCATCTCCCGAGGACTAGACTTATTTGGATTTCCTTTATGTATTTTCAGTTTTAGCTTTATTGAGTTAGTTGGGGTCTTGTCCCATCAACTCGTCATGCTTAGAGGCTTTTCAGACAAAGGATGTATTCAGCTTCAGATCGTGTATTCTGATGATATGTTTAATTTAGACTTTCGCTATGATTATCTTGTTGATTCTTCAGTTCTATAGGTTGAGTTAGATGTATGTGCATGTCAGGGGTTAACTTGGAGTCTCTCGGGGCTCCTTGTCTTATGTTTCGATCCGGGCCTCCGTTTGGGTCGTGACAAACTTGGTATCAGAGCAATAGGTTTGAAATGTCCTAGGGTGTCTGAAAGATGCGTTCAGTAGAGTCTTTTTCATGGGTGTGAAGGGCTCCACACTTATGACGAAGAGGCTACGAAACATTTAGGAAATATTCCCTTCTTTCATGATCTATGTCGTGCGATGAAAAGTCTCCCTATCCTTATAATTCATTCTATTTATGATTGCAAAATCATGGCTCTGCGAAGAGTAAATAGTAGAAGGAATAGGGATGGAGAAGGCCACGAGGATGGAAACGGAAATGGGCACCCGTAGGCCCCACCAGTTAAGGAGCACCAGGCTTCGGAGCCGGTTTCCCATACTGAGTTTTGGGCAGCTTTCAGATGCTCACACAGACCTTGACCGCTCAGGTCAATCAGCAGGTGGTTACGCATGTTCCGCAAAATTGCAATGCAGCGGCGGCTTAAATCATGGATTTCTTGAGAATGAACCCGTCGGAGTTCCTCGAGTCAAAAGTAGATGAGGACCCGCATGAGTTCATAGATGAGATTGTGAAGATCACCCAAGTCATTGGGTAAATGGTGTTGAGTGTATGGAGCTGGCCTCGTATCAGCTAAAAGGGGTCGCACACATCTGGTTTTGTCAATGTAAAGATAGTAGGGTCGCTGGAGCAGGTCCTGTCACTTCGGAAGAGTTCCATGTTACATTCTTAGATCGGTTCTTCCCTCGTGAGATGAGGGAGATAAAGGTAGCTGAGTTCGTAAATCTGAAGCAAGGGAGGATGACGGTGCAGGAGTATGCCCTTGAGTTCACTCGCCTATCGAAGTACGCCCCAGAGTTAGTGGCTGATCAGAGGGCGCGGGTGATTAGATTTGTTCATAGTGTGGCGGGCTATTTGGACAAGGATATTACGACCTCCATACTCCTACAGGATATGGATTTCCCTNCTCCATACTCCTACAGGATATGGATTTCCCTCGGATAGTCTCGTACACCTAGAAAATGGAGGCAGCGCATATGAGGGAGAGAGAGGCCAAGAGGGCCAGGACCGATGATCATAGATTCTCACAATCGAGATCAGGTGGTGGACACCGACAGCAGACCCACCAGAGATCTTCAGCCCCAGCATCTTAAGCATTGAGTGTGTCATCTAGACCTAGGAACGATCATAGGGGGTGAGCATCAAGATCTAGGGGTCAGAGCAGCAGACCCGCAAATTCTAGTATCCCAGCTTGCCGCAAATATGGTCGGGGCATATGGGCCAGTGCTTGGCAGGTTCAGGTGCTTGTTTCGGGTGTGGAAAGCCCAGACACATGCTCATTTCCCAGTAGCGAGATAGGATAATGATGGGGGTCGAGGCCTAGCTTCTAATTCAGTAGCCCCTCCCGCATGCTTAACACATTAGGGGGAATCTACCAACACAGGTGGCGGTCAGTGCCAGAACAGATTCTATGCATTAGCATCCCTCCAGGAGTAGGAGATCTCCCCGAATATGGTCACTGGTATATTATGAGTTTTTCATCTTGATGTTTATGCTTTGTTAGATCTGGGGGATACCTTGTCTTTTTTGACACCTTATGTGGCCAGTAGCTTTGGAGTCAGTCCCAAAGTCTTGTCAGAACCCTTCTCAGTCTCTACTCCAATAGGTGATTCAGTTATAGCTAGACGGGTGTATAGAGGTTTCCCGGTCTCAGTCCTTCAGAAATTCACATCAGTAGATTTGATAGAGTTAGCCATGACCGATATCGATATTATCCTCGGCATGGATTGGCTATTTGCATATTATTCCTCAGTTAATTATAGAACCCGGGCAGTAGAGTTCAAATTTCTGGGTGAGCCAGTCTTAGAGTGGAAGGGTAGTTCAGCTGTGCCTGTAGGTCATTTCATTTCTTACCTTAAGGTCAGAAAGATCTTAAAAGGTTGTGTGTACCATCTAGTTAGGGTTAAGGATGTTGAGTCTGAGACCCCGACTATCCAGTCAATTCCGATAGTATGTGAGTATCCGGAGGTCTTTCTTGATGATTTACTGGGAATCCCTCCCGAGCAGGAGATTGATTTTTGTATTAACCTTCTTCCTGACAAGCATCCTATATCCATTCCTTCTTACAGAATAGCTCCAACTGAGCTAAAGGAGTTGAAGGAATAGTTGAAGGACCCGTTAGATAAAGGTTTCATTATATTGAGAAAGTCCCATGGGGTGCACCAGTTCTCTTTGTCCGAAAGAATGATGGTTCTCTTCACATGTGTATTGATTACCGGCAATTGAACAAGGTCACCGTCAAGAATAGGTATCCTCTACCCAGGATTGATGATTTATAAGACCAGCTTCAAGGTGCCAAGTGTTTCTCAAATATATATCTCAGATCTGGGTATCATCAGCTCAGAGTCCAGGAGAGTGAATCCCGAAGACAGCCTTCAGGACACGGTATGGTCATTATAAGTTTGTAGTTATGTCTTTTGGACTAACCAATGCTGCTGCAGGTTTTATGGACTTGATCATAAGGTGTTCAAGCCATACTTGGATATGTTCATGATTGTGTTTCTTGATGATGTCCTGATCTACTCTCGGAGCAAGGAGGAGCATGCTGCTCATTTGAGAGTAGTGCTGCAGACTCTCAAGGATTGCCAGTTATATACCAAATTCACCAAGTGTGAATTTTGGTTGAACTCAGTGGCATTTTTGGTCCATGTAGTATCAAGTGAAGGCATAAAGGTGGACTCTCAGAAAATAAAAGCGATGAAGAATTGGCCTAGACCGGTGAATCCTTCAGATATTCGAAGTTTCTTGGGTTTAGCAGGATACTTTTGGAGATTTGTGGAAGGTTTCTCATCTATGCAGCACTTTTGACCAAATTGACCCAGAAGAAGGTGAAATTTCAATGGTCGGAGGCTTGTGAGAAGAGCTTTCAAGAGTTGAAGACTCGACTTACTTCAGTACCGGTATTAACTCTACCAAAGGGTATCGATGGATTCGTGGTGTATTGTGATTCTTCAAGGATCAGACTTGGGTGTGTATTGATGATGCATGGAAATGTTATAGCATATGCCTCTAGATAGATGAAAGTTCACGAGAAGAACTACCCGACCTGTGATCTTGAATTGGTCGCGATGATATTCTCCTTGAAGATATGGCGACATTATTTGTATGGGGTCCACGTGGATGTGTTTTTGGACCATAAGAGTTTACAATATGTTCTTACATAGAAGGATCTCAATCTTCGGCAAAGGAGGTGGTTAGAACTACTCAAGGACTACGATATGAGTGTGCTTTAACATCCAGGTAAGGGCAATGTAGTGGCAGACGCACTTAGTAGACTCTCTATGGAGAGCATGTCCCATGTGGATGGGGGAAAGAAGGAGATGGTAAAGGATGTGCACCGACTCGCAAGGTTGGGAGTTAGGTTTGTTGACTCAACAAATGGCAGTGTTACTATCCAGAATGGATTAGAATCGTCATTAGTGATTGATGTAAAAGCTAGGCAAGATGAAGACCCTATTTTTGTAAAGTTAAAGGAAGCGTTTCAAAATCAGGAGGTAGAGGTCTTCTCCAAAGGGGGAGATGGTGTGCTTCGATACCAGGGTCGCTTATGTATTCCGAATATTGAGGATTTGAGGAGCTGGATGTTGCGAGAGGCTCATGGATCTAGATATTCAATCCATCCAGGTGCCACCAAGATGTACTGTGAGTTACAGGAAGTCTATTGGCGGAATGGCATGACGAAGGATATCGTAGAATTCGTAGCTAAGTGTCTAAACTGTCAGCAAGTAAAGGTTGAGAATTAGAGACCGGGAGGCGTGCTTCAGGATATTAGTATTCCTACTTGAAAGTGGGAAGAAATCAATATGGACTTCATCACAGGGTTGCCTTGTACTCATCGACAATATGACTCTATTTGGGTTGTGGTAGACAAGTTGACCAAGGCCACTCATTTTCTACCGGTCAAAACTATGGATTCGACGGAGGATTTTGCCAAGCTATATATTTAGGAGCTAGTTCGATTTCATGGAGTTCCCTTGTCCATCATATAAGATAGAGGTACTCAATTTACCTCTCAGTTTTGGAATTCGTTTCAAAAAGGACTTGGTACTCAGGTTAAGCTCAGCACAGCATTTCACCCGCAAACGGATGGTCAAGCGGAGCAGACAATTTTGACTCTCAATTACATATTGAGAGCATGCATGATTGACTTCAAAGGTAGTTGGGATGATCATTTGCCACTCATCGAGTTTTCATACAATAACAGTTATCATTCCAGTATTCAGATGGCAATGTTGGAGGCTCTCTATGGGCGGAGATGTAGGCCGCCTATTGGTTGATTTGAGGTTGGTGAAGTAGCTATGATAGGACCAGATTTGATTCATGAGGCTATGGAAATGTTCAGTTGATAAGGGACAAGTTGAAAACCGCTCAGAGTCTCCAAAAGTCCTATGCCGATATGAGGAGAAGGAAATTAGAATTTTAAGTTGATGAATGGGTATTTCTGAAGGTGTCTCCCATGAAGGGAGTGAGGAGGTTCGCAAAGAAGGGGAAACTTAGTCCCCACTATGTTGGCCCGTACCGGATTGTAAAATGGGTTGGCAGGGTGGCTTATGATTTGGAGTTGCCCTCATAACTAGCTTCCGTTCATCCTGTATTCCATGTATCGCTCTTAAAGAAGTGTTTGGGTGATCCACCTCTAGTTTTTTCGGTGGACAGTGTTGGTGTGAAAGACAACCTCAGTTTTGAGGAGGTTCTGGTAGAAATACTAGATCGTCAGGTTCGAAGGCTAACGAACAAGGAAGTAGCTTCAGTCAAAGTTTTGTGGAGGAATTAGAAGGTTCAAGGAGCTACATAGGAAGCCGAAGCGGATATGATGGCTAGATACCCACATTTATTCTCTACTGGCTCAGTTCTAGCTTGAGGTATCAGTTTTTCCCTAAAACCCTATTTAGTATTCATGTTCAGTTCATGTGTCCAAGTTTCTTTATGAATATAGATGTATGTATGATTCATGAATTAAGTTCATCTATGTAGTTTGAATCGGAGGTAGTCATTATGTCGGTTTTCAGCTTAAATAATCAATATTTGAATATGATGATTGCATTTCTCTGCTTTTCTGTATGTTTTGCAACATTCGGGGATGAATTTTCCCAAGGGAGAGATATTGTTATATCCCGAAAGCTCGAAGATCAGACCTGGAAGTTGAAACGAAAAAAAAACTCAAAATGGCATTAGGTATTAGAACGGGTCATGAGGTGACCCATGAGAGCAGCCCACGAGTCGTGATGTGACTCGTGGGGAGGCCCAGGCGATAAGTTTGAAATTGGGAAGTGGGATCCCCACAGTCATGACCAGACTCGTAGTCAGGCTGCATGAGTCGTTAGATCAGTCGTGGGGAGTGGTGATTGAGAAAAGAGCAAGAGAAAGACAGTGCACCTAATGGAAGGCACCCACGAGTCGTGGGCAGTCACCACAATTCGTGGAGTGCGTCGTTGCCAGTTGGATGTAAATTATTTGAATTCATAGGCAGTGTACCTGACGAGTGGTGACCATGAGTCGTGGTCACCAGGCAATGAATCGTTAAGTCACCTGTGAGGAGCCCTGAAGACCTGATGAGTAGTGTACTCGACGGATCATGCCACGAGTCGTGTCCAAGGATGATGAGTCGCTAGGTCCCTCATGGGGACTACCTGGCTGTTATTTTTTGTGAATTTAGTAAGGTCTTTTCCATAATATCTAAGATCCTAAGGCCTAAACTACGTCATTTTGAGTTATGAATGATGACTTTTAAGTGGGTTATCATTTTAGGCCATATACATTCATGCATGCAAAGGTAGCAGGTTAGAGAGTGTGATCAAGTTTTTCTTCTTCTAATTCTCTTCAATTTCTCTTGGGCAATGAGAGAAGTGTAAGAATCAGCTACCATCAGGTATGTAGGGTTATGAATGGGTGATTCCTTTCACACCCATACCCAATGCCTCACTAAATCATGAGATTTCTATATCTAATCTATGGGGTTTTAAGCCAATGCATGAATTTCCTAAATTCTCTACATGGGTATGATTTAAATATATTTATACTATTGAATTATGAAGCATGGGTAGGTTTTATATTGTTTTCAATTGAAAAGCATGTTTCTAGTTTTATGAATTAAAAAGCCTATTGATGAGAAGTTCATGAAAGATGAGATTTGAGATGAATGTATAATTATGATGACATGTTATAATGAAAAGCATTTATTCACGCTACACATGTTTATAATCATGTTTTCGATATGATTTGAGTAATTTCAAGCATGATAAAGCTTTGGAAAATGCCCAGATGTTCAAAGTATGATTTATGATTTCCCGAATTAAGACTACCACATGATTTTGGAGCGAAGACTCCCGATTATTTTTTAGCTTGTGGTATGGTTTGAGTTAAAGCTTCTTATATGAATGATTTCATATTTGAGATGTATTTGATTATTGAGCTTCGTTGAAAAATAATGGAGAGCATATGCATGTTTTTGGAAGTAGTGTCTAGCACTGAGTAGGCTAAGGGTCGATCACCCTATGCCTCAGAACTACGTGCCAACGTAGGTTTATACTATTATGTATATTACTTTGGGACCTCCCTTGTGAGCTATCCTCGGTCCTATTGTCCCACGATCTTGATATCGATATCATGATATCATCCTTATCCTTGGCAAGGCTTTGGACGGCTCTACCCACTTGAGTGTGATAGTTGGAACCACATAAGCTCTATCGTGGTATGCCAATTAAAAGATGAGTCACCCATTGTTCCTCATGATTTTAGTTATGCATGTTTATCATTCATGAGATTCATATATCTATGTATGTTCTAAAGCAGATTTGACTCAATGTTTAGTTTTACTCATGACTATCAGATTTCATCTTTGAGTCAATCGATGCAGTTATGATGTTATGTTATATTATGATGAGATCAAGATTTTGAAAAGAATGCATGCAAGCACTACTCTCAGATCTTTATTGTTTATGTTTTACATTATGCATGTTCTTAAAAGATTTTACTTATTTAAGCGGTTTTACTTACCTTGCATACTCGGTACATTCCACGTACTGACTGCATACTCTATGCTATATCATTTCATGATACAGGATCCGACTCTCAGGCTCAGTCTTTAGAGTTAGCATCTTACACTGTTGGTGAGTCCTCATCTCCTGAGGACTAGACTTATTCAGATTTCCTTTATGTATTTTCAGTTTCAGCTTTATTGAGTTAGTTGGGGCCTTGTCCCATCAACTCGTCATGTTTAGAGGCTTTTCAGATAAAGGATGTATTCAGCTTCAAATCATGTATTCTGATGTTATGTTTAATTTAGACTTCCGCTATGATTATCTTGTTGATTCTTCAATTTTATCAGTTGGGTTAGATGTATGTTCATTCCAAGGATTGACTTGGAGTCTCTTGGGTCTCCTTGTCCCATGTTCTGATCCTGGACTCCATTCGGGTCGTGACATAACAACTCCCAAAAGTCCCAAAAATCAGATCCTACACATGATGCAGAAAACCAGCAGGAACCAGACCAACATCACAGTATGACTCATTAAGTGAGTCGTCAAGTCACTTAACAAATCATTAAGTGGAGACTTTCTAAGGCAAACTTCAAGATCAATGTCATTCCCGAGATGTATCCTATTTCTATTCCACCATACATAATGGCTCTAACATAGTTGAAGGAGCTAAAGGTGGTTTAAGGACCTTCTTTATAAAGGATTTATTCAACCAAGCTCTTCACCTTGGGGGTGCACTAGTCTTATTTATCCGCAAAAAGGATGGGACCTTGTGAATATATGTTAATTACTGCCAGCTAAATAAGGCTACTATAAAGAACAGGTGCCTATTTCCTATAATTGATGTTTCATTTAATCAGCTTCAGGGAGCCAAGTGTTTCTCATAGATTGACCTGGTATCACCAATTGAGGGTCAGAGAAGAATACACTATAAAGACTATTTTCAGGACCCGATATGGTCATTATGACTTCCTTTTCATGTCCTTCCAATTGAAAAATTCACCAATGGAATTTATGGATATCATGAACTGAGTATCCATTGATGACATATTGGTGTATTCCTGGGATGAGGGTGAACAAGCAGATCACCTTAGAATTGTGTTGCAGACACTCAAAGATCACTAGTTGTATGTTAAGTTCTCCAAATGTGAGTTTTATCTAGACTCAGTGGCTTTCTTAGGCCACATGGTGTCAGCTGAAGGTATCAAGGTAGATCATTAGAAGATTAAGGCAGTGAAGAATTAGCTGAGGCCCACGACTCCCACAAAGATTAGGAGCTTTTTGTGTTTGGCAAGTTACTATCGGAGGTTTGTGAAGGAGTCCTCCTCTATATATGTTACACTAATCAAGTTTACTTAGAAGAAGACTATGTTATGGTAGTTAGAGTTTTTCAAAGAAGAGTTTTCATAAATTGAAGACTAGATTGACTACAGCTCCGATGTTGACCTTACCGAAAGGAACAGATTGGTTCGTGATATATTGTGATTCTTCAGGTACCGAACTCAAGTATGTATTGATGTTGAAGGGTAAGGTGATAGCCTATGTGTCCATAAAATTGAAATTTCATACCCCAAAACTGGGGAAGGGTGCTATTGGCTCAATAAATAACTGACCGAGAAGCAGACCATCTGTAACTGTAACACCTAAGCCTTCTAGACCCCCTGTCATAATCAATAAGAGTAAGACAACTGGACCCATAAGGTTTCAACTACCATAAATAAGTAATTAAAATGCCGATAAGGATATGACCATGCTAAACCAAGCAATGGAAAGCCGACAAGGCTGCATACTAAATAATATTATACATACTAAGTCCATAAAGCCTCTAATGAGTAAACTGAACTGATGGCCGGAACGGGGCTCGGACCTACTTGTAACTATAACTCAAAACTCAAAGATGAAATAACTAAGCCCTAGCTCTAGGAAGAACGGAGCATACCAACACATCCACTAATATCACGAACTGCTACTGCAACTGACAATCCCGGCCTCTACCTGCACCTGTGGCACGAACACAGGTCCCCAGGTGAAGGGACGTCAGTACGAATGAAATGTAATGGTATGTAAGGTTGAAAACTGTAAACATATAAGATAGAAATGACAATTGAGCCAGAAATAAGAAATAGTAACAACCTAAAATTTTGGAAACCGAAACTTGACAATAACTCAATATTGAAGTGCAAATGCAACCAAGTAATGCACAGCAAAGCTATAACTGTAATGTAGGTGGCCAGCCGACCATAAAATTCATGTAAAAATTCCTCCAGCCGGTGTACCATACTGGGGTAAAATAAAAGTATCTCAATCATAATCACGAATGGAGCTGATAGAGCTTATACTGGGTCAATTTAACACATATAGCATTAAAATGAAAAATGCTAAATCTATGGCTGGAACAGGTCTCTTCGTAACACATATATGCAAGTGAGCACACATACCATGTAAAGCTAGAAAATATGCACATATATCACGTAAAGCTATAAAATTATATACAAACATGTCAATTCGATGACTCGAAGGGCCTCTAGGAGGTTTAGGCAACATAAGAACTTTAGTAGGTTTACAAGCCATGTCCTATAAATAATCTTACCAATTTAATGTATCGCTTTAATAGAAGCACATAAATTCTCATTTTTATATAATCCTGTAACATATGGAAACTACATATATATACTGCCTATAAGGTGGTTCCTTTACATGGATCGACAATTATACATTGGAATTCAGTTATCAAACTTATCACATCAATGAGCACATATAATTCTTAATTTTTTTGTCTTATTCGCAGGAAAACATGGAACTTATAAATTGGATCTTGGAGTTATTTATTATAACACTTAACATATATGAAGAGTTAAGAGTTGAATTGTAGAGATATGATATATGAGACTTGTGTATAACGTATAAATTCATATTTGGTTAACTGAGTGACCTCCAGGAGACTTCCTAAGATTTAAAAGTTCTGAGCTTAACTGATCATTATCATAACCAGCGCTTATACTTACTTAGACATTAGGAACATTGGTATGTGGGAGAATCTCTCCTCTGAATTTAGGAAATTCAAATGATAACTCAACAAGAGCTAAACATATAGATGTATGACTTGAGTATAACTGAAAGAATTCAATTGTATGTTATAACATGAAAAACATATACATTAAGACTTCTTACTGGAAAGACTTATAAAGACTTGAGTTCTTAGACTTGTATACAACTTCAAATACTTGAATGAGACATTAGCATGATTCTCGAAATATCATTTCTTCAAAACTTTTTAGATTAACATCACATGTTTCAACATACCTTAGGTACATGAAGACATAACTTAAGAATCTGAGATTTGGAGATGTTCAGCTTGGGAAATCATAAGCAACTCTCTAAGTGCTTCCTCATAGGAAAATAAAGACTTATACCTGTAATTCGGAAAACACTAATATAACTTACACAATCTTGGAAACTAACTAAGGAGCTTAAGAAAGCCTAATGTTGTCATAAATAACTTCGAAGTTTTGAGGATTAACCTTTTTACGACCTGGAAGATAATCCGATACTTAGGATAATTAACTTAACATAATTAATTAGGATAATTAACTTAACATAATTGATTAAGGGCATAGCAGAGAGCTTCTCTTTAACTTAAGTTACTATTTTGCAGGCGTTCAACTCTAATTATTTTGTAGAAGGTTGACACTTTATTGTCTATTCATCAACATAACACATACTGAACATAAACAACTTAATTTGTAACTCTTTTGTTAAACGTCTTTAGAATAGGGTTAATCCTACTAGCTGTTACCTAACTTGTTCACAATCATAACCCTTATCATCTAAGTTAACAACCTTTAGCTCTACTCTCCTTATTCATCTTAACTTACTTTCAAAACATGATTCACTCTATACTTAAGTCCTTATTCTCGTGTTCAGTATTTCATCAATTCTTATACGCACTTACCTTTTTACCTAAACGATGACCTTATCTCTTAAACATCATCTTGCTTATATTTTAACGTCGTTCAAAGGTTCTTGAAATCAATTACTGGCAGATAGCATATAATTCACATATTACCTTAAAAGGTCTAATATTTACTCTTACTTTCCTTTTATAACGTCTCAAAAAGATTAACAACTTAGTCATTCTTTCCTCGTTAACATCTATCGACATAGCTTATTCATTATGTGTCGCTTACTTCACTTTAAGGAGGGGAAACATAAAATCTCCATTTTACCTTAAGCACCTAAAAACATAAACATATAAGATGGAATAACCATATTATGAAAACTTCATTTCAATAAGTTCATTTACCCTCAATCGGCTTAGCGTCATCTTCTTAGCTTAAGTTCGATCACACGTCGTCATCTTAGCATTTCTTACCAATTTAACTAAGTGACCATATCTTAACATATACTCAACATCACATATACAATCTACTGTAAAGGACCAGCACATGGTGCCTGCATTAAGGGGACTTCAAACTCAATTTACGACTACAACAATAATCGTATAGAAATTACGTCTTTCGCTTCACATTTGTTCGCTTCAAATATTCTTAACTATTAAAGATTAATGTCAAGTACTTCCAACACTATGGAAAGAATCATAAATGCCTCAATATGATTTTAAAATCATTGGAATACTAGTCCTTTCAATAACTTAGTTTCGTGCCTAAAGAATAAGAAAAAGGACTCCTTTACATACCTTGGCACGTCGACTCTAAATTTGTCAAAAACCTTCCTTTCAAGCTTACGCCTTAAGGCTCCTTCCAAGTCCAATTTACAACCACAATAAGAAGAAACATCACTTCTCCAAAGTTCTGGAAAAATTAGGCAGCAACATGCCACAAGAATCATAAAAAAAACACAATACTACAAGGTTCTCCACGTTTTAACTTCACTAACTCATAGAAATCAAAGAGGGAATTACTTACCTTTATTGGAGATGTTATTAGCTAAAGTAGGAGTAGGATCCTTCTCTTTCCTCTACCCATAACCAACTCAAAAATGCAACAACACCACAATCAATAACAAGACAACAATAAGCCATGACTGTCTTTCAGGATTCTCCTCCCAAAGCCCAAAAGAGACAAGAGTGAAGTTTCTTACCTGGTATATCTTTTCACCATGTGATAGGACTCTAAATTCTCTAAATTTTCAAAAAAATCAAGCAAAATGGAATAGAAATAAGCTTTCTAGCTCAAAACTACTTCATATAGGCAGGTTGGTCAGGCTTGGGCGGTGCCAATGTGTGGTGCCCATGCGACGTGCCCCCACGCACTCGCACTTGCTACCTACCTGTCTCGGTGCCTGCACGCTATGACGCTTTCTCTGTCGATAGTGCTGTCTTCAAATGAGCATAACTTTTTACTCCGAACTCCGACTGATGAGAAGTTTTTTTTCTTCTGAAAATTAGATTCAAATGCCTTTCATTTAATAGTTTATAGGACTTCTAAATCATTATATATTTGGATATATAACCATTAAAGTTGACCCGTACTTAAAAACTTCACATACTCTTCGCTTTTCCCTTTTCACATGTTTCCCTCCTCACCTACAGCCAACATACAACCTATAATTCCCTTGATATGACATATAAATATCAAATAATCATCAAATATTTTTTGAGGTGTAACATGAAAGTTCATAAGGAACATCAATTGTATGATCTTGAATTGCCTGCAGTGATATTAGCACTAAAGATGTGGCGTCATTACTTGTATGGAATCCATGTGGAGATTTTAATAGACCAGAAGAGTGTTCAGTACATCTTCAAGAAGAAGGAGATAAATCTCTACGCAGGTGGCTCGAATTGCTTAAGGACTATAATGTTGACATCTAATTCACCCAGGAAAGGCTAATGTAGTAGCTGATGCTCTTAGCTAATGCTCCATGGGAAGTGCTAGCTAGATATGTCCACAAATTGGTGAGCCTAGGGGTCCGTTTGCTAGACTCTAGGGATAGCGGTGCAGTGGTACTAAAAGGAGTAGAATCATCCTTAGTTGTAGAAGTGAAGGGGAAGTAGTATGATGAACCACCTTACACCAGTTGAATTAGGGAATTCACAAGCATCAGACCATGTCATTTGAGCAAGTAGGAGATGGTACCTTATGGTACCAAGGCAAGTTGTGTGTCTTGAATGTGGATGGGCTCCATGAGAGGATCATGGCTGAAGTGCACAACTCCCGATACTCTATCCACCTAGGATCCATATAAATGTATCATGACACGAAAGAGATTTATTCGTGGGATAATATGACTAAGTGTATAGAAGATTTCATAGCTAAGTATCAAACTACGAGCAGGCCAAAGCAGAGCATCAAAGACTAGGAGGCCTAGCATAGAGTATAGAATTGCCAATGTGGAAATGGGAGATGGTCAATATGATTTCTGTGACATTTTTTCCTCATTCATTTTGGTAGTATGATTCAATTTGGATAATTGTGGAATGAATCACCAATTCAGCACATTTTTTACCCATCAAGACGATAAATTCAATAGAGGATTATGTCAAGTTGTACATTTGGGAGATTGTCAGACTGTGTGGGACCCCAGTGTCTATCATTTGAGATAGTGGTGCTCAGTTCACAACTTTTTTTGAAAGTCCTTTCAGAGAGGGTTGGATACTTGTATTAATCTAAGTATAGCTTTTCACCTGCAGATGGATGGTCAGGCCGAGCACACTATTCAAACTCTCGAGGATATGTTGAGTGCATGTGTTCTTGATTTCAAAGGAAATTGGGATGACCAATTACCACTTATTTATTTTTCATACAGTAATAGCTACTATGCTAGTATTTAGATGGCCCCATATGAGGCCTTGTATAGGAGAAGCTATAGATCACCCATCATTTGCTTTGAGGTTGGGGAGCCAAAGTTACTCGAACCTAAGTTGGTTGATCACGGGCAAAAATATCATGCCCGTGATATGCTTTATAACTTAAATTAGTCTTGTTGTCTAAATTGTTTTATACATTTTCATGTGATTTTATATAAATGTGAAGATATGTGCTAACCAACATGATTAGCC
>JACEIK010002668.1:111835-141575 GCA_018107945.1 Datura stramonium
ATAGCATGATTTAAGTGTGGGGTGAGGGAAATTTCAGGAAAATTTAAAATTTTTTGTGCTTAACAAATTGTTGGTGAATGTAATGCTTGTGTGATAAAAAATTGAAAAATTTGGAAACATCTTTGTGAGTCAAGCATGACTTCATCACCCGTTGGTTTTTCTTTTCGGTTCTTTTTCGACGGGGGGTCTTTGAACCGAAGAATAAAATTTATTTTTTATTTTTTATTTTATTTTTATTTGTCTGTATATAAGGTTTTTACAGACACTTTGCAAACTGGTGGGATTGCCAGTTTGCAAACTGGTTGGGCTGCCATTTGGTCAGGTAACAACTCTTCTTGACCTACTGGCATATGTTGTTGCGACTGCTCTAGTAATCTTTTAAACTTTCGCTCTAGAGCTTCCCTCTTGAGCAAATGCAGTTGTCGTTCACATTCTAAAAATGGTTCCACCAACTCTAAAAGGACAACCTATCACCTGCAATGTAGCAGACTAAGACCAAGTTTTTCAACACTTAAGGAAATTAAAAATCACACAAAAATAGAAAAATTCACAAAACTTTGCTAGTCCCCGGCAACGGCACTAAAAACTTATTTGCGCTCCAGCGCACGCAGTCGTACAAGTAATACATTGGCCCTTTTCAGAGCCGAGATGTTGAACCCACAGGGACTGGACCAATTCAGCGAATTATCAAGTTCAAGTGTAAAATTAACCTTCACAAGTGTTGATTATAAAGTTTTTGGGAAATTTTAATTAAGTCTAGGGGTGATCAAAAAATAATCGAGAAACAATACAAGAAGCAACTAGAGTAAAGGCCTATTAATCATGCAATGCTACGATTCACAGTCGTTCGAGTATGAAAACATCAGTTGTTGTCTCACATAATTAAAATTCTATGTTCATGGTCTTTCGAGCCTCTAAATACGACAAAGTAGTCTCACACCTACATCATTGAGGGGGGATGTGACGTCCTAATTCGTGAGAAATTTCAATACAAGGATGTGGTTTACGGAGTTTGTGCCCTTGATTATGGAATTTCGTACCTCTAATCATTTAACCGGATTTAGTTTCATGACTACTTCTACGAGTGGTGATGCGACAATTCTAAGTCAGTGTCTAGCTCATCCTGTTTTATAACCAAGCAAGGAAAAATAGGTATAATTTCTATCCTAATCACTAATCTTATCGTAAAGATAAAAACTTGCTCCCTACATTCTTATGTTCTAGTCTAGGGTTACTCTTTCGAGCTTTTACCTAAGCTTAACGAATGTGTTTTCATGGTGATCAAGCATAAGAACAACAATAATAAATAATGTAAGACAAAAAAACAACTAAAACTCAACCCAATGAAGAATTCATGCAATTACAATCATATTGCGTAGCCTCAACCCTAGAGGAAGAGTTTTAGCTACTCATGTTCGTACAAATACTCAAAAACATGATTAGAGTAACATACTTACAAGAATAATTAAAAGAGAAGGCAAAACAATGAACCCTAGGTAGAATTCTTCACTTCTCCTTTCGCTGCTTTACGGTTTCCCAAAGATATTTCGTGATATTTGATTTTAGGAGCTAAGGTTTTAATTTATACTAAGTGGAATTTTGCAAAATTTGGCCGTGCATGAAACTACTCCATGGCACGCTGCCCATCACCCTAATTTACCTCCATGCCATAGAGCAAACGCGGATGCTCCCTGGAATTATCGGCAGTGGCATGTCCTTAGCGCAGGCTGTGCGCGACACCCAGCGTGGCATGCTACTCCTCGCGCGCGATGGCCTGTGTGACACAAGAGCTGGCGCATAGCAAGGGCTGGCGTGGCACGGCGCCAATATGCAGGCATACTGGATTTCCCCTTCTCACGCAGCATGGCACAGTGTGGCACGGTCCTCAGCGCACAGCTTGTGCTGCATGGCATGCTGGGCTGTGCGATAGGGCTGTTTTTCATGCCATCTTGTGCAATTATCATCCCAACTCAATCCAAAGCTCCTCCTTGCTCGTGAATCTTCATATTTAGCCCATCTTTAATGTTTTTTCCTACAAAACAAAGAGCTAATCACATTGGTTAGTTTATGCATGTAATTAATAGAAATCACATGAGAATATAATTAATTTAATTGACAAACATGACTTAATTAAGTTATAAAATTAGCGATTGGGCACGTAATTATGCCCAAGACCACTCACGTGGTTACATGTCGGTTATAGACTCTCCCACTAGTCAATTCAGTTTAGTTCAGTCTTTGTCCAGAACAGTATACCAGACTTATAACGTGTTTTGTCCATCAGACGGGTCTTCTTGACAACCTCAGCATTTTAGTTATTTCAGTTCAGAAGATTCTGTTGTTTATTGCATGTTTTCCAGTTCCGCATTTCTTTATCATTTATTTCATTGTGTTATCATTTATTTTACTCATTACATTTTATGCTGACGCATACCTTTTATGTTGTATCATTTTATGATACAGATGCAGAATCACAGTCCCAGGTTCGTTAGCCATTTACTTCTCGAAGACCTCAGCTTTGCGAATTGGTGAGTCCTCATCCTCCGAGGACGAAGATTTATTGTCCGAGCTATGATTTCATCTTTTTCAGTTTATTTAGAGATAGATGGGGGTTTGTCCCAGCAGTTCATCAGACCTAGTGGATTTCAAACTTAGATTCAGTTTTCAGACTTAGTTGTTTTCCCGCAGCCTTGTAGTTTGTTCTATTATTCTTAGTTTTATGATTCAGTATATTTCCATCAAATATTCATATTCTTGCTACAAATTCTGTTTTATGTATTTTTGTTACTCATAGTGCTAGTGTATGATAGACCAGGGGTTGACTTAGGGTCACTTGTGGTTTCAAGTACCGTGTTCCGCCCAAGGTATAAACTCGGGGCATGACAGAAATAAGGAGCGAAAATCTGTTATTTCTAAGCCTCTAGTATCCGTAAACCAGATCCTGGAGGGAACTTTGAATTGAAACAGAATATGGTGTAGTTGTTACATTCTAGTGTTCAGTTCATTGGGATGACTCATGAAGGCCTACAACAGCACTTACAGNCCTTAGAATCAAAATTAACATAGATAATAGTGGATAATTCACATGTAGTTGTTACATTCTAGTGTTCAGTTCATTGGGATGACTCATGAAGGCCTACAACAGCACTTACAGAACTTCTTGGAGATAAGTGACACTTTTGTCCCCACCGGAGTGTCAACTGATTATGTCTGACTCACACTCTTTCCATTTTCATTATTGAGAGAGGCGAAGAGGTGGTTAAAGACTGAGCCACCTAATTTCATTACTTCTTAGGATGACTTAACGAAGAAGTTCCTCATCATATTTTTTCCTTCAGGCAAGAGTGCCAAACTCAGGAGTGAAATATTAAGCTTCAAACAGAGGCCGGAGGAAAACTTGTATTTGTCTTGGGAGAGATTCAAGTCAGTATTGAGAGACTTCCCCCATCACCAACAGTCCAATAAAGTACTAGCCCATACCTTTTTGGAGAGTCTAGACCCATACACAAAAATTTTACTAGACTCTGCATCGGATGGGAAAGCATTGGAGAAGACCTATGATGAGCCGTACACTTTGTTGAACTAGATTGCTCAGGGAAATCCAGAGTGGCACAACGATTCTTCGAGAAGGGAAGGAAAGAGAATAGCAGGGTTGATAGAGGTGGATGGTGTCAATGCCTTGACAGCACAACTAGCATCATTTCAACATCAGATGATGACTCAGTTCAATAAACTAAGTATGAACCAACAGCAGGGACAGGTAAATACAATTCAGCAGGCTCTTAGTTGGTGTGAAATCTGCGGTAATAATTGGCACAATGCAGAATCTTGCGGGGCCAATCCTGAATCGATCAATTTTTTTAGAATTGTAATACCCCAAAAGTGCTTAAGAGTAGACCCGGGAAGCTAAAATGCAAAACTGCTGAAAGTTGGAAAAAAGGTTGCAGAACGACAGGTACCACGACCCGTGGTAAGTAACCACGGGCCGTATTTTGCAGTCGTGGGTTTTGGAGTTTAGATGTCAGGGGGAAACAACGATTGATTCGATGAACGTAAGAAACAATGAGCCGTCGTGGTGGTCGTGGTAAGGAGTCAGCCCAGATGGCTGAAGTAACAACGGGTGTTACAACGGCCCATTGTGAGGAACGACAGTCCATTGTCAGCAGTCGTGGTAGGGCTGTGGACTTTCACAATGAAGACAATGGGTGGAAACCACGACCCGTTGAATCTTATAACGAGCCATGGTGAGGCTCGTGGAATGGGAGTGCAGAGTTTCAGAAGAAGGAAACAATGATCGAAGGAACGGTCCATTGAAGCTTAGGACAATCCGTCCTGTGTATCCATGGTACGATTCTGAGAATGGGTATTCAGTAGTGCATTTAACGAGTAGACAGGACGGGCCGTGGGTTGTTTTCACGACCCATTGATACTACCGTGGGTTCTATCCGGCCAGTTTTCAGGGCAGGTTCATTAAGGGAATTTTTGACTTTTCCATATTTTAAGACCCTAAAACTATGTCGTTTGTGCATTTTTTTGAGTGTATTAAGGTGAGTTAAGTCCTTTATGCATGCTCATTCTCATGAAAAAGCTTAGAGAGATTTTTGGGAGATTCAAGGTCTACTTCTCCAAGTTCCCATCAATTTCCTTATGGGTATTCAAGGAACTTAGAAATCATCCCATCCCCAGGTATGTAGGGTTTTATAATGGGTGAAATTGTTCCTCACCTATGCCCAATTTCGATTTAAATCATGAATCCTCCTATTCAAGTTCTATCGGGTTTTACCCGAATGCATGAAAATGTGATTTCTCTTTATGGATTTGATTTAATTGAGTTTTGATTATTGAATTATGAATGATGGTTCGGTTTTACATTATTTTCTTTAAAAACATGTTTTGATCCTTTAAATATAAATGCTCATTTGATGAAGGTTCATGAAAGTTATGATTTACAATGAATATGCAATATTTTGAATGTATTGATGACGAAAAAGAATGACTTCAAATTACCCATGTTTATGAGCATATTTTTTTGAAAGAATTGAATATGATGAAGTATTGGGCAATGCCCACATGTTGAAGAATGATTTATGACTTATGAAGCAAATTACATGATTTATCAATTTATGATGTTGGCCGATAAAAGGGCCTATGATTCTTGGCTAAGCATGTTTTAAAGGGGATCAATGATGATAAATGTTATATTTTATCCAATGAATCTTAATACATGATGTTATTGATTTACGTATGATCCTATATGCATGTTTTTGAGAGTCGTGTCTAGCACCGAGAAGCCCGGCATTCAAAGGACTACGACGGTGTCTCATAACCACATGCCACCGTGGGTTTCTAATGATATATTGTATTGATAATGATCCCCTAAAATGTGATATCACGCCTAATGCACGATCCTCTCCTGGCAAGTCAGGGTCGGCTCTGCCCACTTTAGTGAGATAGTTGGGGCATCATGAAAGGCTCTACCATGATTGTGTTGGTTGTGACGAGTCCTCCCATTATTCCGCATGTCTTATGCATTGTTATATTTATGTTATTGGCTCAAGTTATGTTTTGACAAAGTTTACTTATGATTATTATTATGAACGTTTTATGAATGATTTGAAAGCCTTGAGTCTTATGTTTTTTAACGAAGTTTATGATATATGCATGATGTCCTCCTACATTACTTATGAGTTTTGTTTTACTTTTAAATGTCCATTTTACTTATATTGCATACTTGGTACATTCCACGTACTGACCGCATACTTTCTATGTTGTATCATTTCATGATACAGGGTCCAGATCTTAGGCTCATCCTCATCCTTAGCCTATCTCAGCTTACATTCTCGGCTTATTGGTGAGTCTTCATGTTCCGAAGACTGTTCGACAGACTTTTATGTTATCTTATGCTTTAGTGTCGTTCGGGTTAGTTGGGGATGTTGTCCCATCAACCCATCTTATGTAGTAGAGGCTTTCAAACAATGTATAGTATTCAGCTCATGTGTACACTCAGTATTTCTGGTGTTATGTAATTTTTACATTTCCTCTATGTTTATGTTATTTATTCCTCTTTACATAAATGAGATTAGATGTATGAATGTGCCATAGGTCGACTTGGGGTCTCTCAGGGTTCTTTTCCCCGTGTCTACGATCTGGGTGTACGTTCGGGTCATGACAAACTTGGTATCAAAGCCATAGGTTTGAAGTGTCCTAGGGTGTCTGAAAGCCACGTTAAGTAGAGTCTTTTTCATAGGTGTGAAGCACGCCACACTTATGACGAAGAGGCTACTAGACGTTCAGGAAATGTTCCCTTCTTTCATGCTCTATGTCGTGCGATGAAACGCCTTTCCATCCTTCTAATTTGTGCGATTTGCGATTGCAGAATTATGGCTCCTAGAAGAATGAACGGAAGGAGGAATGGAAATGATGAAGGCCACGGAGATGGCAATGGCCATGGGAATCAGCAAGCCCCACCTGTTCAGGAGCCCCAGGCACTAGAGCCAGCTGCCCATGCTGAGTTTCAGGAGGCTATTCAGATGTTGGCACAGGCCTTGACCGCTCAGGTCAACCAGCAGGCTGTTGCGCAGGTCCCACAGAATGGCAATGCAGCGGCGAATTGGATTAGAGACTTCTTGAGGATGAACCCTCCTGAGTTCACGGGGTCAAAGGTGAATGAGGATCCACATGAGTTTATTGAAGGGATCTTGAAGGTCACACAGGTTATGTGGGTGACATATGGGGAGTGTGTGGACTTGGCCTCTTATCAGCTAAAAGAGGTCGCTCATATTTGGTACAAGCAATGGAAGGACAGTAGGGCAGCGAGAGTGGGCCCTATCAGTTGGGATGAGTTCCACATGGACTTTCTCGATAGGTTCTTCCCTTGGGAGATGAGGGAGTTGAAAGCAGCTGAGTTTGTGAACCTCAAGCAGGGAAAGATGACAGTGTTGGAGTATTCGCTCGAGTTCACTCATCTGTCAAAGTATGCCCCAGAGTTAGTGATGGATCAGAAGGCGCAGGTGACCCGATTCGTTCATAGTGTGGCTAGTTATCTAGACAAGGATTGCAGGACTGCTATGATCCACTAGGATATGGACTTTCCCCACATAGTTTTGTACGCCCAGCAGATGGAGGCAGCTCATGCGAGGGAGAGGGAGGAAAAGAGGGCTCGGACAGACAGTCATGGGTTTTCACATCAGTGGTCCGGCGGTGGCTATTGCCCATAGTTTCAATAGAGATTACTAGTGCCAGCACCGTCCTCAACTAGTGTTCCATCTAGGCCCAGGGGTGATCAAAAGAGCAGGGCTCCAGGATCGAGGGATCAGAGAGGCACCCAGTTAGAGTACACCTCTCCAGCCTGTGGGGAATGCGGCAAGAGTCACACCGGGGAGTGCTTGCTCGGTTTATATGTTTGTTATGGGTGTAGTAGGTCTGGACACATGCATTGAGCATGACCATATGCTAGACAGGTTGATCATAGGGGTCGTGCACAGACCACCAGGACAGCAGCAGCTCCAACTCATTCCTCTCAGTAGGGAGCATCGACTAGTGGAGGTGGCGGACACCGCCAAAATCGATTCTATGCCCTTTCCTCGCACCAGGAGCAGGAGGTTTCTCTAGACGTGGTCACTGGTATGTTGTGTGTCTTTCATATTGATTTTTATTTCTTTCTAGATCCGGGAGCTACCTTGACTCCTTACATAGCTAGTAGCCTTGGAGTTAGTCCCGAAACCTTATCAGAACCGTTTTCAGTTTCGACCCCTTTTGGTGATTCGGTCATAACTAGACGAGTATATAGGGAATGCTCGGTCACTGTGTCACATAAGGTTAACTCTGTAGACCTTGTAGAGTTATCCATGACTGACTTTGACATTATTCTTTGTATGGACTGGTTGTTTGCATGTTATACTTCGATTAATTGTAGGACCCGTACGGTGGAATTTCATTTTTTGGGTGAGTCAATGTTTGAGTGGAAGGGTAGTTCGGCGGTACCAACAGGGCGGTTTATTTCCTAGATTAAGTCCAGGAAGATGATCTCTACAGGTTGCATGTACCACCTAGTTAGGGTTAAGGATGTGGAGTCCGAGACCCTGACTATTCAGTCAATTCCGGTGGTGTGCGAATATCCGGAGGTGTTTCCTGATGATTTGCTCAGTGTTCCTCCAAAGAGGGAAATTGATTTCGGTATGGATCTATTATAGGATACACAGCCTATCTCTATTCCTCCCAACAGGATGGCTCCAGCTGAGCTAAAGGAATTGAAGGATCAGTTAAAGGATCTGTTGGATAAGGGCTTCATTAGGTCGAGCCAGTCTCCATGGGGTGCACCAGTTCTATTTGTTCGAAAGAAGGACGGTTCCCTTTGCATGTGAATTGACTATTGGTAGTTGAACAAGGTTACCGTCAAGAACAGGTACCCCTTGCCCAAGATTGATGATTTGATTGACCAGCTTCAGGGTGCCAAGTGCTTCTCCAAGATTGATCTTAGGTTCGGGTATCACTAGCTCAGGGTTCGGGAGGGTGACATTCCAAAGACCGCTTTCAGGACTTGGTATGGTCACTACGAATTTTTTTTATGTCTTTCGGACTAACCAATGCTTCTGCAGCTTTTGTGGACCTGATGAACTGGGTTTTCGAGCAATATTTGGATATGTTCGTGATCGTGTTCATCGATGACATTCTTATATNATCGTGTTCATCGATGACATTCTTATATACTCCCAGAGTGAGGAGGAGCATGCCACTCATTTAAGAATAGTGGTGCAGACCCTCAAGAATCGTCAATTGTATGCAAAGTTCAGTAAGTGCGAATTTTGGCTAGACTCGGTGGCATTTCTGGGTCATGTGGTATTAAGCGAAGGCATAAGGGTAGATTCCCAAAAAATTGAGGCGGTGAAGAATTGCCCTAGACTGATGAATCCTTTAAAAATTTGGAGTTTCTTGGGTCTAGCTGGCTACTACCGGAGGTTTGTTGAGGGTTTCTCATCTATTGTGGCACCTTTGACTAAGTTAACTCATAAAAAGGTAAAGTTCCAATGGTCGGAAGCTTGTGAGAAAAGCTTCCAAGAGTTGAAGACCCGACTCACTTCAGCACCAGTATTGACTTTACCCAAGGGTACTGATGGCTTTGTTGTGTATTGTAATGCTTTGAGAGTTGGACTGGGGTGTGTGTTGATTTAGCGTGGAAAGGTAATAGCATATGCCTCGAGACAGCTGAAAGTTCATGAAAAGAATTACCCGACCTAATCTCTAGTTGGTTGCGATGGTGTTTGCATTGAAGATATAGGCATTACTTGTATGGGGTCCACGTGGATGTATTTATGGATCACAAGAGCTTGCAATATGTGTTCACACAGAAGGATCTAAAACTTCGGTAAAGGAGGTGGCTAGAGTTGCTAAAGGACTACGACATGAGTGTCCTCTACCATCCGGGCGAGGCCAATGTTGATGCGGACGCACTTAGTAGACTCTCTATGGAGAGTGTGTCCCACGTGGATGAGGGAAACAAGGAATTGGTGAAAGATGTCCACCGACTTGAAAGACTGGGAGTTAGATTGATCGACTCGGCCGGTGGCGGTGTTGTTGTACATAACGGGTCAGAATCGTCCTTGGTGGTTGATGTTAAATTCAGGTAAGATGAGGATCCAATTTTGAGGAAGCTGAAGGAGGCGGTGCAGAGTTAAAAGGTGGAGGTTTTCTCCCAAGGGGGAGATGGTGCACTATGATACCAGGGTCGTCTATGTGTCCCAGATGTTGATGATTTGAGAGTTCAGATATTGCATGAGGTACATGGTACCAGATATTCTATTCATCCAGGGTCCATGAAAATGTAAAAGGACTTGCAAGAAATCTATTGGTGGGATGGTATGAAGAAATATATTACAGAGTTCGTAGCAAAATGTCCAAACTGCCAGCAAGTGAAAGTCGAACATCAAAGGCCGAGAGGTGTACTTCAGGATATTAGCATCCCCACTTGGAAGTGAGAAGAAATTAATATAGATTTCATTACAGGTCTACCCCGTACTCGCTGACAATATGACTCTATTTGGGGGTGGTCGACAAGTTAACCAAGGCTGAACACTTCCTACCGGTCAAGACCGCGAATTCAGCGGATGATTATGCTGAGTTGTATATTCGGGAGTTGGTTCGACATCATGGAGTGCCCTAGTCTATTATTTCAGACCGAGGTACTCAGTTTACTTCTCAATTTTGGCGTTCTTTTCAAAAGGGACTTGGGACGCAAGTTAAGCTCAGCACAGCCTTCCATCCGCAAATAGACGACCAGGCAGAACGAACCATTCAGACCCTCGAGGATATGTTGAGGGCATGTGTTATGGATTTCAAAGGTAGTTGGGATGATCTTTTTCCCTTGATCGAGTTTTCCTATAATAACAATTATCACTCTAATATCCAGATGGAACCATTCGAGGCTCTTTACGGGCGAAGGTGTAGGTCACCAATTTGTTGGTTTGAGGTTGGTGAGGCCGCTATGATAGGGCTAGACTCGGTTTACGAGGCATGGTAAAGGTTTTGTTGATAAGGGACTGGTTAAAAATCGCTCAGAGTCGTCAGAAATCATATGCTGATGTGAGGAGAAGAGATTTGGAGTTTGATGTAGATGACTGGGTATTTCAAAAAGTGTCTCCCATGAAGCGAGTCATTGGTTCGGAAAGAAGGGGAAACTCAGTCTCCGCTATGTTGGTCCCTACCAGGTTGTGAGGAGAGGTGGTAAGGTGGTGTATGGGTTGGACTTGCCATTGGAGTTATCTTCAGTTCATCCCGTCTTCCATGTGTCACTTTTGAAGAAGTGTTTGGGTGACCTAGCCTTGGTGGTCCCGGTAGACAGCATTGGGGTAAAAGACAACCTCAGTTATGAAGAAATTCCCATTGAAATATTGGATCGTCAGGTTCGGTACTTGAGAAAAAAAGAAGTATCTTCAGTTAAGGTCTTATGGAGGAACCAGCATGTTGAGGGAGCTACGTGGAAGCCGAAGCGGATATGATGGCTAGATACCCACATTTGTTCTCTACCGGCTCAATTCTGACTTGAGGTATCAGTTCTACTCTACAATCCCATTTAGTTTTTATGTTTAGATCATGTGTGCAAGTTTCTTTTATGTGTATGAATGTGTATGTGAAGCATGAGATAAGTTCAGCTATGTGGTTTGGTTTGGAGGTAGTCATTCCGTGAAAATGTCCTTCTTCTACGTTACTTATGAGTTTTGTTTTCCTTTTAAATGTCTGTTTATTTATCTTGCATACTCGATACATTCCACATACTGACCGCA
Source organism: Datura stramonium (assembly GCA_018107945.1). Taxonomy (NCBI): domain Eukaryota; kingdom Viridiplantae; phylum Streptophyta; class Magnoliopsida; order Solanales; family Solanaceae; genus Datura; species Datura stramonium. The sequence continues at coordinate 123,115 of JACEIK010002668.1, forward strand.
TACTTTCTATGTTGTATCATGAAATGATACAGGGTCCAGATCTTAGGCTCATCCTCATCTTAGCCTATCTCAGCTTACATTCTCAACTTATTGGTGAGTCCTCATGTTCCGAGGGCTGTTCGACTTTTATGTTATCTTATGTTTCAGTGTCATTCGGGTTAGTTGGGGATGTTGTCCCATCAACCTATCATATGTAGTAGAGCCTTTCAGACAATGTATATTATTCAGCTCATGTGTACGCTCAGTATTTTTGGTGTTATGTTATGTTTACGTTAACGTTATGTTTACATTAAGTATTCCACTTTACTTAAATGAGATTAGATGTATGCATATTTCATGGGTCGACTTGGGGTCTCTCGATGTCCCTTGTCTCATGTCTACGATTCGGGTGTACGTTCGAGTCGTGGCAGGAATGTTCAGAGAAACAATCAGAATTTTGGGAACAATTAAAACAAAAATTGATAGAGCCACTCGAATTTTTCTAGGGGTGGAAATTAAAGTCAAAGCTACCAGCAACCTCAGCAGCAGTAGTATCAGCAGCAGAATAGGCAGAATGGTGGCCAATCGAGAAGCAACATTGAGGAGATGTTGCAAAAGATTATGCCAACACAGACCCAATTAGCAGAGAATCAGGTGAGGATGGCATCAGATTTGAAAAATCAGCAGTTGGCCACCCGCAATCTAGAGAAGCAGATGGGTCAAATAGAAGCTGCTCAGCACAGCAGACCTCGGGGACGGTTACCCAATGACACAGATACAAACCCCCGACAGGTCAACGCCATCAGTCTGAGGAGTGGAAAGCAGTTGACTGATGCACCACCGAAAGAGAAGAGAAATGAGGTGCAGCCAGAACTGGTTAGAAAGGGACCACCGACTGACAAGGATGATAATCAGAGTGCTATGCAACAAAATGCACAATCATCATTGCAACCAGCATAGAGACCACAATCATCATTCCCGAAAAGACTTAAAAAGAGCAAGGAGGAGGAGATCTTTAAAAAGTTCTTTGATATTTTCAAAGAACTTCACATAAATTCTCCTTTGCTTGATGGTTTACAGGGAATGCCCAAGTACACTAAGTACTTGAAACATGTGGTGGCCAACAAAGTCAGATTGGTGGATGTTCAGACATTAGCACTGACTGAGGAGTGCAGCCATAGGGTAATGAGCAAGATACTGAAAAAGCTCAAAGATACAGGGAGTTTTACCCTCCCCATACAAATTGGTAAAGCTGAAGTAATAAGAGCTCTATGTGTTTTAGGGGCAGCAATGAATCTAATGCCCCTATCTTTGTTTAACACCTTGGGGTTAGGTCAGCCGAGACCAACACAAATGATGTTGCAGCTGGCAGGCAAGTCTCAAGTGGCACCAGATGGAATAATTGAGGACCTTCTCATCAAAGTGGGTAAGTTCATTATACCCGCTGATTTCATCATACTTGATTTTAAAGTTGATGAAAAGGTACCCCTAATCTTGGGACGATCATTCTTGGCCACTGGAGGAGCAATTATTAATGTAAGAGCAGGGACCTTGAAAATGAGGGTTGATGAGGAAGAAGAACTCTTCCGGGTCTACCAAGAGATCAACCCACCCACACACTACAAAGACCTTTGTAAGGTCAGTGTGTTGTTAGAGGCTAAGTGTGGGGTGGCAGATTCCATAGGTCCACAACCATAGGAGATGATCACTTTTCAGCCCGAATCTGATGGAGGGCTTCAGTTAGAGAAGGAGTTGGGAGAAGAGAGGGATAGAGTGGAGGTTGTTCCCTCGAAAAATGAAAAGATAAGAAGATGGTTCTCAAAAAGGAACACTATTTTGAGGATGTCCTGAAAAGGATAGTCCACGTCGTGCCGCGACGTAAAATCAGGCGCTTCTTGGGAGGCAACCCAAGGGTACCACAGGTACAATTTTATTTTTTCCTGTGTGTTGATTTTGTTTATTTTCATGTTGTTGTTTTTGGTGGTGAATTAAGCACAAATAGAGGGGAAGTCTGAGTACCCTTGGAAGAGAAAGATAAGAAGCATGAAAGAGGAAAAGTGTGGGGTCGACACCCCACGTGTACAAAAAAGAAGAAAAACATCTTGTTAGCTAGGTCTAAAGGCCTCAGGGAGTATTTCTCACCCTTTTTGTATTTTAATTTGATGCTTTGGGGACATAGCATATTTTAAGTGTGGGGTGAGGGAAATTTTAAAATTTTGTGCTTAATTATTTTGGGTGGAATTAGTGCTTTACAAGGTATTATTGGATGAAAAAGTTGAGTTGAGCATGATTCACTCACCTGTTGGTTTTTCTTTTCAGTTCTTTTTCGACGAGGGGCACTTTGAACCAATGAATGAAATTTTTCTTTGTCTGTACATAGTTGTTTTAGTTAGAGTTAGGGACTGTTCCCAGCGATGGATAGATGACGACCGTCTTGAGGGAAATTTAGTCAATAGGTTTTTATTTTTGAACCCTGAGTTGATTGATGGCTTGATATTCTTGTTATGTGTTATATACGATTGTGAGATGCAAGTGTTGTAAATTTTGAAGCATGTGAGCAGTTGTATAACTTGGTTTGAGACACCTAGGCTCGTTAATGGGACTTGAGGTGCTTAAAACTGAATTTTGCATTCTTGTGATTACCTGAGTTAAAAGTCTGCTGAATTTTTCTTGAATTGAGCTTGTGTTGTGTGTGTAAGGTTTTTGAATATTCCATGCTATTCTGTAGTGTCTATAGCTTGCTTGGTATGTATACAAAGCAAAATGAGGGATGTAGATTGTAAAAGATGATTTAGGCATTTCTTTGAATTAGCCTATTTTTTATCCCTTGCTTTACCTACCTTGAATGTCTGATCCTAGTTAGCCTCATTGATCCTTTAACCTATTCTTTTCTATCCACAACATGAGCTTAATCCTTTCTTTTCATTAGCCTTGAATTTGATCCAAAACTCCTAAGCGCTTTTGTGAAATTGCAAAAGAAGTTAAGGAGTGAGAAGTGAAAGAAGAAGGAAAATAGTAGTTGTGGGAGTTGAAGAGAAGAATAGAGATGCACTTGTTTAAAAATGAATAAGAGTTAGTAGGGAGTAATAAAAGAAAAGAGCGAAAAAGAAAATTTAAGAAAATAGCTTAAGTACTCCTTACTAACTGCTCGAGTGTACCTAATGAAATGGGGAAACAAAAGAGGAAAATGGGGGAGAAATGAATAAAGGTGAAGTAAGAGGATGGAAATTTGTAATGGAAGGTGTGATGTATTAAAAGCGCGTAGGAAGATAGTCACTCTTACTGGCCATAATAGTACCTACTTGATCTTACGTTCAAACATTCTTAAATTAGCGGATTAATACACTAAAGGCACGCTTATGGGTCAATACATGATGCATGTTAATTCTTTGTGAGAGTAAGTTTAATTGTATTCATATACCTATACATGTTATACTTTGAAAACAAGTGAGAAAAATGGTAACTCTCTTGTTGTGAGGGCACATGTTTAATGAAGGATAAAATTCATGTCGGATGTCTTGATCGGTTAATTTGCATGAGTTTGTTGAGATTGAGAGTCCATTCTTGAGGTTAGGAAGTCTTTAAGGGTTAAACCTTGCATGCTCTATTTTAACTTGTGAGTCTTCATGTGCATGAGATGTAAAAGAGTTATTCAAGGACGAACAAGGCTTTAAGTGTTGGGTAGTGATCTTGGGCATAATTACGCGCCCAAGCGCTATTTTATAACTTAATTAAGTCATGTTTGTCAATTAAATTAATTATATTCTCATTTGATTTCTATTAATTAAGTGCATAAACTAACCAATGTGATTAGCTCTTTGTTTTGTAGCAAAAAACATTAAAGATGGGCTAAATATGAAGATGCACGAGCAAGGAGGAGCTTTGGATTAAGAAAGAGTTTTAGGGGACACAAGGGAAGAACAATCCCCTTGTTGAATTCCCAAATACCTGACTGAAAATTTCCCGGAGAAGGAAGCTTGAATCTGCTGCAATGGGTGTGAAGCCCTAGTCTGGCCTGAGAGTTCTTGAGAGGAAGCTATGATCGTTTTCTAAAAGTTTACGGAATGAGGGGAAAAACCGTTCAATCCCTCTAATATCTCTGAAATTTTACCTAAAACGATGTGGTTTAGGGACTAAATAGGTAGGAGATTACAAAAATAACCCTGGGCTAAAATCTGAAATCTGGTCGACGAGGTCTCAACGGGTCACTCAACGAGTCGCTACTGGTGACCACGACTCGTGGTCACCATTCCTTAACCTCACTGTCTCGACCTTGAACAATAAGTTACCAACTAACCAAGACTCACCTAACGAGTCATGGTGTCCAACCACGAATCGTTAGGTCCTCCCATCAAATACACTGCCTCCTCCTCTCATCTCATCACTGCTACTCCCCACGACTGACCTAATGAGTCGTGGGGATTGACCACGACTCGTGGTCTTGTCCGTGAGGTATCCTTCTCCCAACCTTCAACCCTTATCTCCTAGCCTCGCCACGAGTCACATCATGACTCGTAGGCACCTCCAACGGGTCACTTAATGACCCATCCTATGCCTGGTGACATATTTTCTAATTTTCTGCAAATTTTCTATTTTTAAGTTTCGGGTCTAATTTTTGAGTTTCCAGGGCATTACAATATCTCCCCCTTGGGAAAATTTGTCCTCAAATGTTGGAAAACACACAGAAAAGCCGAGAATAACAATCTAAATTTTCAAATACTGCTCATTTAAATCCAAAACTGACAGAATGACTTCCCCTATTTCAAAATACACAACTAAACTGAATTTACCTTTCATACATACATCCATAAACGTAAAATAAACTTGAATACGTGATTTGAACATGAAACTAAATTAAGTTCTAGGACAAAACTAATATCTCAAGCTGTAACAGAGTCGATAGAAAATAAGTGTGGGTATTTTGCCATCATATCTACTTCGGCCTCCCATGTAGTTCCCTCTACCTGCTGATTTCTCCATAAGACCTTGACTGAAGCTATTTCCTTGTTCCTCAGCTTAAGAACTTGATAGTCAAGGATTTGGACTAGGACCTCATCATATGAGAGACTATACTTTATTTCTACACTCTCCAATGGCACAATTGAAGTTGGATCTCCGATGCATTTCTTCGAAAGTGACACATGAAATACAGGGTGCACAGATGCCAACTCTGAAGGTTACTCTAGCTCATAAGCTACTTTGTCAATTTGCCTCAGAATTCTGTAAGGTCCCACATATCTGGGACTGAGCTTTCCCTTCTTTCCAAACTTCATCACTCCCTTCATCAAAATTTTCAGATAGACCCAATCGTCCACAGCAAACTCCAATTCTCTTCTCCTTACATCAGCATAAGATTTATGACGGCTCTGATCTGTTTTCAACCTCTCCTTGATAAGTTGTACCTTCTGCATAGCTTCATGAACTGAGTCTGGCCCGAATATAGCTGCTTCACCCACTTCAAACCACCCAGTAGGAGATCTGCACCTCCTACCATACAATGCCTCAAACTGGGCCATCTAGATACTGGAGTGGTAGTTGTTGTTGTACGAAAACTTGATAAGAGGCAAGTGGCCATCCCAACTGCCCTTGAAATTGATCGCGTACTCTCTTAACATATCTTCTAGGGTCTGAATACTCCGCTCAGCTTGCCCATCTTTCTGCGGGTGAAAATCTGTGCTGAGCTTGACCTGGGTGGCCAATCCCTTCTGAAAAAACTTCCAGAAATATGAGGTAAACTAAGTACCTTTGTCTGAAATGCTGGATAATGGCACCCCATGAAGTCGGACCAACTCTCGGATATAATGTCTAGCATAGTCCTCAGCTGAATCCGTCATTTTAACTGGGAGAAAATGGTTGACTTAGTCATCCAATCTACTATTACTTAGATGGAGTCATATTGCCGATGAGTTTGAGGTAGACCCATAATAAAATCCATATTCACTTCTTCCCACTCCCATGTGGGTATGCTGATATCCTGGGTCATACCTCCCGGTCTCTGATTCTCTGACTTGCTGGCAGTTCGGGCACTTAGCTACAAATTCAGCAATATCTCTCTTCATGTCGTTCCACCAATAAATATCCCGCAGATTGCAGTACATTTTAGTAGCACCGGGGTGTATAGAGTACCTCGAACTATGTGCTTCAGCCAGTATCTGCTGTCTCAACTCACCGACATCTGGTACACACAATCTACCTTAGTAACGCGGCACACCATCTCCCCTTTTGGAGAAAGCCTCAACCTCTTTTCTGAGTATCGCTTTCGTAGGTTTAAGAAGGATGGGATCTTCATCCTGTCTGGACTTGACTTCCACAACCAAGGAAGAGTCTGACTCGCTTTGTATCACTACTCCACCCTCAGCTAAGTCAACCAACTTCACCCCTAACCGAGCTAGCCTGTGAACATCCTTCGCCAACTCCTTTTTGCCTTCTTCAACATGAGCCACGCTACTTATAGACACTCTTCTTAGGGCATCAGCCACCACATTGGCTTTGCTCGGGTGATATAGCACGCTCATGTCATAATCCTTCAGGAGTTCCAACCATCTTCTCTGGTGAAGATTCAAGTCCTTCTGACTGAATACGTACTAGAGGCTCTTGTGGTTGGTGAAAACATCAACGTGAGCCTCGTATAGGTAATGCCTCCATATTTTTACTGCAAACAATACCGTTGCCAATTCCAAGTCATGAGTTACATAATTCTTCTCATGATCATTGAGCTGCCTGGAGGCGTAGGCTATCACCTTGCCCCGCTGCATCAACACGCAATCGAGTCCAACTCTGGAAGTGTCGCAATATACCACAAATCCATCTGGTCCTTCTAGTAGAGTCATTACTGGAGCAATAGTGAGTCGAGTCGTTAACTCCTAAAAACTCTTCTCACACGTATCTGACCACTGGAACTTCACCTTCTCCTGAGTCAGCCTAGTCAGTGGAGATACTATGGAAGATAAACCCTCTAGAAAGTGTCAGTAATAATCGGCAAAACCCAAGAAGCTTCTGATTTCGGTTGGGGAGGTGGGTCTGGGCCAGTCTTTCTCTATTGCTATCTTTTGAGGATCAATGTGAATTCCCTCACCCGAGACCACATGACCCAGGAAAGTCACAAACTTCAACCAGAATTTACACTTGCTGAACTTAGAGAACAGCTGACGATCTCTGAGTGTCTGAAGTTCTATCCTCAAGTGATTAGCATGCTCTTCCTTATTTTTGGAGTATACTAGAATGTCATCGATTAATACGATAACGAACATATCCAGATACTTCTTGAAGACTCTGTTCATCAGGTCCATAAAGGTCGCAGGGGCATTTGTTAATCCGAAGGACATAACCACGAACTCGAAGTGCCCATACCGAGTCTTGAAAAGTTGTTTTCGGTATGCTGCACTCTCTGACTCTTAGCTGATGATACCCCGACCTGAGATCTATTTTTGAGTAATAGCTTGCTCTCTGAAGTTGGTCAAACAGGTCATCAATTCTGGGTAGGGGATATTTGTTCTTGACTATGACCTTGTTCAACTAATGGTAGTCGATGCACATTCTGACAGTACCGTCTTTCTTTCGCACGAATAACAGTAGAGCGCCCCAGGGAGAGATGCTAGGATTGATAAAATCCTTATCCGGGAGATCTTTTAACTTCTCCTTCAACTCCTTAAGTTTAGTCGGAGCCATTCAATAAAGAGGGATGGATATGGGTTGAGTATTTGGAATAAAGTCTATGCCGAAGTCAATTTCCCGTTGAGGAGGGACTCTGGGAAGATCTTCGGGTAACACATCTGGAAACTCTCTAACAATAGGAACTGATTGGATAGTTGGGGTCTCAGAGTTGGAATCCTTGACCCGACTAGATGGTAGATACATCCCTCGGAAATAAGCTTATTAGCCTTATGGTAGGAAATAAACCTACCATTTGGCATTGAACTACTACCCGACCATTCTAGAGCTGTCTAGAATGGTTTGTTAGGAAACTGAAACCTGACGATCCTAGTTCTGCAGTCAACTAAGGCATAACCAGAGTGTAACCAATCCATGCCGAGAATGAGGTCAAAGTCGACCATGTCTAACTCTATGAGGTCAGCTGGAATGACTTTATTGCAGACTGAGATTGGACAGTTTCTATACACTTGACTGCTCAATTGACTCGCCAACTGGGGTAGAGACTGAGAAAGGTTCTGATAATACTTGTAGGTTGATATCAAACTGAACCGCAACGTAAGGAGTCACGAATGATAGTATGTCCCCCGGATCAAGCAGGGCATATACATCTAGGTGGTAAAGATTTAACATACCCGTGACCACATCGGTTGGTTCTCCTAGTCCTGACGGGATGATAATGCATAAAAATGGTTTTTGCGTTGACCGCCCTCCGTACCTGATGTGTTAGCTTGTTGAGCTGGTTGGCTTGTTGGAGCTACTGAGGTAGTGGATTGTGATCTCCCTCATCCTACTAACGAGCACTCCCTAAGCTGATGCCTGAGCTATCCACAACCAAAACAACCCTCTCGACCCTAAAGACACTCTCTCGGGTGGTTCTTGCCGCACTTGGCATGTCACGACCCGAACGGAGGCCTGTATCATAGACACGGGACAAGGGACCCTGAGAGAGCCCAAGTCAACCCATGGCTCATGCATACAACTATTCTCAATTAAACAAGCGGGACATTAAACATAAAACATAGCAAAAACGTAACCATAGCATGACACCACGAAATACTGGACGTATACAAGAGCTAAGTACTACATACTAGCCTGAAAGCCTCTACTACATACGATGGATTGATGGGACAACATCCCCCAACTAATCCGAACAATACTGAAACTCAAGATAGCATAAAAGTCTGTCAACGGCCCTTGAAACATGAGGATTCACCAATGAGCTGACAGCATAAGCTGAGATGGACTAGGGATGAGGATGAGCCTCAAATCCGGACCCTGTATCATGAAATGATACAACATAGAAAGTATGTGATCAGTATGTCAAATGTACCAAGTATGCAAGGTAAGTAAAACCACTCTAGTAAGGTAGATTATTTAAAAAAGTTCATAATATATCATAAGCTTTCAACATGAGAGGAAAGGCATACATGCATTCTTTCTGGATTCATAATCTTATCATAACATAACCATACATAGCTTCATAACATCATGATTGACTCGAATGACTCAAGCTGAAACATAACATTTATATCAAAAGCTGAACAATGAGTCAAACCTTGCTTTATGAACATACATGCATAAGTAATCATCATGAGTAATGAATATGCAAATATGAATGATATAAACAGTGGGAGACCTGTCACTTAACCGACATACCATAATAGAGCTTATGTGGTCCCAACTATCACACTCAAGTGGGAAGAGCCATCCATAACCTTGCTAGGGAGATGGACGCTACCAAGATATCGATATCAAGCTCAAGGGCCAATCGGCCGGGGATAGCTCACAAGGGAGGTCCCAATAATATATAAGTATCAGACTACGTTAGCGCGTAGTTCTGGGGAATAGGGTAGTCGACCCTTAACCCGCTCGATGCTAGACTTTTCTCCCAAAACATGCAATGCTCTACATCATATATAATGAAGCTCAACATCATCAATTGACGAAGCTCAACATTGTCTAATAACGAAGCTCAATATGAAATCATGCATAACTCAACATCGTATGAAACGAAGCTCAACATTGCCTATTGACAAAGCTCATAATAACATCATGCGTAGACTCAACATCATATGTAAATGAAGCTTAACATTGTCTATTGACAAAGCTCATAATAACACACATCCCAATTATGATTTCATGCATATAGGAGGCTTTACTTCGAAACATACCACAAGCTAGAATTTATAATAAGAGTTGAGGAAAATTCACTTCAAACCATGTGGTAAGCTTATGTCGGGGAAAATCATTACTTTAAAACATCATGTGGGCATCGCCTAAAACTCTATCATACTTGGATTCATTCATTTCACTTTGAAAGCATCAATACAATCATGGGTAGGGTTAGAAACATGCTTTCGTTATTTATTTTATCATCATCACACACGTACCACAAATCACCTATTCTATGAACTATTCATCCATGGGCGTTTTGGATTCAATTTTTTTAGAAAAATAATTTTTATAAGAGAAAACAAGTTAGAATCCACCTAAGCTTTGTAAATCATCAATATCAACTCAATCTAATCATACCCATGAATAGAGATATAAGAATCATGCAATTGATCAAAACCCCATACTTGACCATTAATAATTTAACACAATTTGATAAGAATTGGGCATGGGTGTGGAAGGAAGACACCCATTAAAACCCTACATACCTGGAAATGGATTGACTCAAAGTTCCTTGAATATCCACAAGGAATTGATGGAAACTTGGGGAAGAAGACCTTGAATCTCCCAAAAATCTCTCTAAATTTCTTGCATGATAATGGGCATGCATAAAGGACCTAACTCATCTTATTACACTCAGAAAAATATCAAACACGGCGTAGTTTAGGGTCTTAAAGAGTGGAAAAGTCAAAGATGCCCTTAATGAACCTACCCTGAAAACTGGCTGAATGAAACCACGGGTGGCACCAACGGGTCGTGGAAACAACCCACAGACCGTTCTGTCTTCTCGTTGAATGAATTGCTAAATGCCTTCACTTCGGAACTTAACCAACGGACAGACATGATGGGTTGTACTATGATCCAACGGGTTGTTCCTTTGGTCGTTGATTGCTCCTCCAAACCTTCTAAACTACTATCCAACGAGCCTCACCAGGGTTCGTCATACGCTTCAACGGGTCATGGTTACTATTTGTCCTTTCTCACTAAGATCTGGGCTCCCTTACCACGGCTCCCCACAACGGGTCGTTGCAAGCCACAATGAGTCGTTGCAAGCCACAACGAGTCGTTGCATGACCCATTGTACCTTCCTACTGCCAAGTCCACTTCCTACCACGACAACAAATGATGGATCATGGTTACTTACCACGAGTCATTGAATTAACCATTGTTTTCCTCTGATACCTAACCACCTGAACCCACGACCACCAACGGCAGCCCGTGGTTACTTACCACGGGTCGTGGTACCTATCGTCCTGCAACCTTTTTCTCAACTTCCAGCAGTTTTTCATTTAAACTCCCCGAGTCTACTCCTAAGCACTTCCGAGGTATTACAATATCTCCCCTCTGGGAACATTCATCCTCGAATGTAGGAAACAAGCAACAATAGAAACATACAATTTATCATAACCATATACTAATCATTTTAATCGAAATTTCACAGAATGACTACCTCCGAATAAAACCACATAGCTTAAATGATCTCATACCTCACATACACATACATACACATAAAAGAAACTTGTACACATGAACTGAACATGAAGACTAGATACAGTCATAAGGCGAAACTGATACCTCAAGTCAGAATTGAGCTGGTAGAGAATAAATGTGGATATTTGGCCATCATATCTGCTTCAGCTTCCCACGTAGCTCCCTCAACATGTTGATTTCACCATAAGACCTTAACTGAAGTTATTTCTTTTTTCCTCAACTTCCAAACCTGACGATCCAAGATCTCAACGGGCATTTCTTCATAATTGAGGCTATCTTTCACCCCAATGCTTTCTATCGGGACTACGAAGGCTGGATCACCCAAACACTTCTTCAAAAGTGACACATGAAAGACAGGATGAACTGAGGACAACTCTGATGGCAAGTTCAACTCATAAGCTACTTTACAAACTCTTCTCACAACCCGGTAGGGACCAACATATCGGGGATTGAGTTTCCCTTTCTTTCAGAACCGCATGACTCCCTTCATGGGAGATATCTTTAGAAAGACCCAGTCGTCTACATCAAACTGCAAATCCCTCCTCCTCACATCAGCATATGATTTCTAATGACTCTGAGTGGTTTTCAACTAGTCCCTTATCAACTGGACCTTTACCATGGCCTCATGAACCGAATTGGGTCCTATCATGGCTGCCTCACCTACCTCTAACCACCCGATTGGTGATTTACATCTCCGCCCATACAGAGCCTCGAACAGTGCCATCTGGATACTAGAGTGATAACTGTTATTATAGGCAAACTCAATCAAGGGCAAATGATCATCCCAACTACCTTTGAAATCCATAACAAATGCCCTTAACATATCCTTGAGGGTATGAATGGTTCGTTCTGCTTGGCCATCTGTTTGCGGATAGAAGGCTGTACTGAGCTTAACTTGCGTCCCAAGTCCCTTTTGAAATGAACACGAGAATTGAGAGGTAAACTAAGTACCTCAGTCTGAGATAATAGACAAGGGCACTCCGTGAAGCCGAACCAACTCCCGAATATACAACTTAGCATAGTCATCCGTTGAATCTGTGTTCTTGACCGGTAGAAAGTGTGCAGCCTTGGTTAACCTGTCGACCACCACCCAAATGGAATCATAAAGTCATCGAGTGCGAGGTAGGCCTGTAATGAAATCCATATTAATCTCTTCCCACTTCCAAGTGGGAATGCTGATATCCTGAAGTATGCCTCCCGGCCTTTGATGCTCGACCTTCACTTGCTGGCAGTTTGGACATTTTGTTATGAACTCTGCGATATCCCTCTTCATACCATCCCACCAATAGATTTCTCGCAAGTCCGGATACATCTTCGTGGATTCTGGATAGATAGAATATCTAGTACCATGTGCCTCTTGCAATATTTGAACTCTCAAATCATCAACATCTGGGACACATAGACGACCGTGTTATCGTAGCACACCATCTCTCCCTTAGGAGAAAACCTCCACCTTTTGAATCTGCATCGCCTCCTTCAGCTTCCTCAAAACTGGATCCTCATCTTTCCTAGATTTAACATCAACCACCAAAGACGATTCTAACCCGTTTTGCACAACAACGCCGCCATCGGTCGAATCGATCAATCTAACTCCTAGTCTGGAAAGCCGATGGACATCCTTCACCAACTCCTTCTTTCCCTCATCTACATTGGACACACTCTCCATAGAGATCCTACTAAGTGCATCTGCAACAACAGCCTTTCCCGGGTGGTAGAGATCACTCATGTCGTAGTCCTTCAATAACTCCAACCACCTCTTTTGCTGAAGATTTAGATCTTTTTGTGAGAACACATATTGCAAGCTCTTGTGATCGGTGAATACATCCACGTGGACCCCATACAAGTAATGTCGCCATATCTTCAATGCAAACACCACCACGACCAACTCAAGATCATGGATCGAGTAATTCTTTTCATGAACTTTCAGCGGTCTTGAGGCATATGCTATTACTTTACCATGCTGCATTAACACACAACCGAGTCCAACTCGCGAAGCATCATAATACACGACAAAGCCATCCGTACCCTCGGGTAGAGTCAACACTGGTGCGGAAGTGAGTCGGGTCTTCAACTCTTGGAAGCTTTTCTCACAAGCCTCCGACTATTGGAACTTTACCTTTTTTTTAGTCAATCTAGTCAACGGGGCTGCAATGGATGAGAAACCTTCAACAAACCTCCGATAATAACCTGCTAAGCCCAAAAAGCTCTTGATGTCTGATGGGTCCACCGGTTTTGGCCAATTCTTTACTGCCTCGATATTTTGAGAATCTACTTTTATACCCTCACTTGACACTACATGGCCTAGGAATACCACAAAATCTAACCAGAACTTTGCATACAAGTGTTGATCCTTGAGGTTTGAAGTACTACTCTTAAATGAGCGGCATGCTCCTCCTCGCTCCAAGAGTATATGAGAATATCATCAATAAATACAATCACGAACAAGTCTCGATATCCCTTGAATACCTTGTTCATCAGATCCATAAATGCTACAGGGGTATTGGTTAGTCCAAAAGACATAACTACAAACTCATAGTGGTCATACCGGGTTCTGAAGGTCGTCTTTGAAATGTCACACTACCGAACTCTGAGCTGGTGATATCCAGACCTGAGATCTATCTTCGAGAAACACCTGGCACCTTGGAGTTGGTCAAACAAATCATCAATTCTGGGCAAGGGGTACCTGTTCTTGACAGTGACCTTATTCAACTACCGATAATCAATGCACATGCGAACGGAACCATCCTTCTCTCGAACAAATAATACTGGTGCACCCCATAGAGACTTACTCGGCCTGATGAAGCCTTTATCCAACAAGTCTTTCAACTGATCTTTCAACTTTCTCAGCTCGGCTGGGGCCATTTTTTAGGGAGGGATAGAAATGGGTTGCATATCGGAAAGAAGGTCTATACCAATATCAATCTCCCTCACGGGAGGTACACCTAGAAAATCATCAAGAAAGACCTACGAGTACTCACATACGAATGGAACTGACTGAATGGTTGCGGTCTCGGACTCCACGTCCTTAACCCTAACTAGATGGTACATGCAACCCTTGGAAATCATCTTCCTGGCCTTAAGATAAGAAATGAATCGACCTACAGGAACAGCTGAACTACCCCTCCACTCTAAAACTGAATCACCCGAAAATCTGAACTCTACCGACTGGGTTCTACAATTAACTGAAGTATAGCATGCATATAGCCAATCCATGTCGAGAATAACATCAAAATCGGTCATAGCTAACTCTATCAAATTTGCTGAGGTGACCTTATGAAGAATTGACACTGGGCAATCTCTATATATCCATCTAGCTATAACTGAGTCACCTACTAGAGTAGAAACTGAGAAGGGCTCTGATAAGACATCGGAACTGACTCTGAAGCTACTGGCTATATAAGGAGTCACAAAAGATAGGGTAGCCACTAGATCTAGTAAAGCATACACATCAACATGAAAGACTCTCAACATACCGATGACTACATCTGGTGAAGCCTCCTGCTCCTGGCGAGTGGCTAAGGCATAAAATCTGTTCTAACACTGTCAGCCGGCTGTACTAGTAGATGCCCTCTGATGTGCTATGCTTGGGGGAGGTGCTGCGAAACTAGAAGCGGGACTCGGCCTGCAACCTGATCCTGTCTCATAGTGGGACAATCTCTTAGCATATGTCCCAACTGCCCGCACCCAAAACAAGCTCCTAAAACTTCCAAACACTGGCCCATGTGCCCTCAGCCGCACCTGCGACAAGCTGGAATGCTGGAGTCCGCGGGCCTACTGCTATGGCCTCTGAGCCTTACGCTCGCCCTCCCTAATCATGTCTGGGCAGCACACTCAGTGCTGAAGATGATGGGGCTGATGATCTCTGGTGGGTCTGCTGTCAGTGCCCACCACCGGACCTCTGCTGAGAGAATCTGTGGTCCTCTTTCCTGGCCCTCTTGGCCTCCCTCTCCCTCAAATGTGCTGCCTCCATCTGCTGAACGTACAACACAATGCAAGGGAAGTACATGTCCTGATGGAGCATAGCTGTCCTGTAGTCCTTGTCCAAATATACTGCAATACCATGCACAAATCTACTCACCCGCACCCGCTGGTCAGCCACCAACTCAGGGGCATATTGAGATAAGCGGGTGAACTCAAGGGCGTACTTACCGACCTACTCAGGATGACTCAGTGTCCACCACAAAGTTGAGGGAGGCTATCAGCTACTTGCTCAGACAGTTACCAACCAGGTGAACCAACAGGTGGTTCTGATCAACATAATGGGTCCGCAATAGCTGCCCAAGTGTGGGACTTTACTCGGATGAACACTCCTGATTTCCATGGATCTAAGGTGAGAGAGGACCCATAAGAGTTCGTGGATAAGATTAAAAAGATCACGCGGATCATGGGTGTTAGTTCCTCGGAGAGTGACGACTTGGCTGCCTACCAGCTGAAAGGGGCAGCCTAGGTCTGGTACGAACAGCGGAAGGAGGGAAGTCCAGCGGGAGCAGGACTGGTGGAATGGGAGGAGTCACTATATCCTTCCTAGACAGATTCTTCCTCGGGAGCTCAGGGAGGAAAAAGCGGCATAGTTCATGAACCTGAAGTAGGGCAATAGGAAAGTAGAAGAATATGCTCTAGAGTTCACCAGATTGTCTAATATGCTCCATAGATAGTGGCCGGGCCAAGGGCTCGTATGATGAAGTTTGTGAATAGAGTTTCGAATTTGGTCCTTAAGGAGTGCAGGATAGCAATGCTTATCAAGGAAATCAATCTCTCCAACCCCATAGTTCATTCCCAGCAAATTGAGGCAGAGAAATTGAAAGATTTAGAGCGGGAGAACAAACGGGCGAGAACTGGGCAGTCATAATATGGACATCAAAGATCTGGCGGTAGTAGCCGCCCACAGCAGCAACAGCAACAGAAGTCTCCAGCACCCAGTTCAGCCAGTGCCCCTACTTTTCGGTCCCGCAAGGATCAGAGAGGTGGAGCATCTGGATCTCAGTCCCATAGCTTCAGTGCCAGCAATCGCTATCCAGCTTGCCCTAAGTGTGGCAAGAACCATCTAGGAGAGTGTCTTTAGGGTCGAGAGGGCTGTTTTGGTTGTGGACATCTTGGTCATCAGCTTAAGAAATGCTCGTCAGCAGGATGAGGAAGGTCAAAATCCACTACATCAGTAGCTCCATCAGGTTGACCAGCTCAGCAGGCCAACACTTTAGGTACGAATGGTGGCCAGCGCCAAAATCATTTTTATGCATTGTCTTCTCGTCAGGATCAGGAGAGCTCACCTGACGTGGTCACAGGTATGTTATGCCTTTTTCATCTAGATGTGTATGCACTACTAGATCTAGGAGCCACACTTTTATTCATGACATATGTAGCAGTCCAGTTCAATGTCAGTCCAGAGGTCCTCTCAAAACCATTCTCAGTCTCTACCCCAGTTGGCGAGTTAGTTAGAGCCAACCAAATGTCTAGAAACTGCCCAGTCTCAATTCTCAATAAAGTCATTCCAGCTGACCTTGCAGAGCTAGACATGGTTGATTTCGACCTCATTCTTGGCATGGACACTGCAATTATGCCTCAGTCGACTGCAGAACTAGGGTCATCAGATTTCACTTCCCTAATAAGCCAGTGTTAGAGTGGACGGGTAGCAGTAAAGTGCCTAAGGGTCTGTTTATTTCCTACCTTAAGGCCCAAAAGCTTATTTATAAGGGATGTATCTATCATCTAGTTCGGGTCAAAGATTCCAACTCTAAGACCCCAACTATCCAGTCAGTCCCTGTTGTCAACGAATTTCCTGATGTGTTCCTCGAAGATCTTCTCAGAGTTCCTCCTGAGTGGGAAATCGACTTCGGTGTAGACCTTCTCCCAGATACTCAGCCCATCTCCATCCCTCCTTACAAAATGGCTCCAGTTGAGCTTAAGGAGTTGAAGGAGCAGCTAAAAGACCTTCTTGATAAGTGTTTTATCAGACTCAGCATCTCTCTCTGGGGTGCTCCAGTACTATTCATGCAAAAGAAAGACGGTACCCTCAGAATGTGCATCGATTACCATCAGTTGAACAAGGTCACAGTCAAGAATAGGTATCTCCTACCCCGAATTGACGACTTGTTCGACCAACTTTAGGGAGCCAGCTATTTCTCCAAAATATATCTCAGGTTGGGTTCAGAGAGTGTGACATACTGAAAACAGCTTTTAGGACTCGGTATGATCACTACGAGTTTGTGGTTATGTCCTTCAGACTGACAAATGCCCCTGCAACCTTTATGGACCTGATGAATAGAGTCTTCAAGCAGTATCTGCATATTTTCATCATTGTATTTATCGATAACATTCTGGTATACTCCATAAATGAGGAAAAACATGCTAGTCACCTGAGGATAGTGCTTCAGACACTCAAGGACCACCAGTTGTTTGCCAAGTTCAGCAAATGCAAATTCTGGTTGAAGTCCGTTACTTTCCTGGGTCACGTGATCTCGGGTGAAGGTATTCAAGTTGATCCTCAAAAGATAGCAGCAGTGAAGGACTTGCCCATACCTAGCTTCCCAATTGAAATCAAAAGTTTCTTGGGTCTAGCCGGGCATTACTAACGCTTTGTGGAAGGCTTTTATTCTATAGCATCCCCTCTGACTAGACTGACTCAGAAGAAGGTGAAATTTCAGTGGCCAGATGCGTGTGAGAAGAGTTTTAAGGAGTTAAAAACTCGACTCACTACAGCTTCAATGTTGACCCTACTAAAAGGATCAAATGGGTTTGTAGTTTATTGCGACGCTTCCAGGGTTGGACTCGGTTGAATTCTGATGCAGCGGGGCAAGGTGATACCTATGCCTCCAGATTGCTCAAAGTTCATGAAAAGAATTATTCGACTTATGACTTGGAGTTGGCAGAGGTGGTGTTTGCATTGAAAATATGGAGACACTATCTATACGGGGCTCACGTGGATATTTTCACTGATCACAAGAGCCTTCAGTATGTGTTCAGTCAGAAAGATCTAAATCTTCGTCAGAGAAGGTGGTTAGTGTCACGCCCCACCTTGGGGGGTATGACTGTCACCTGGTGCCCTAGTAGGACCTGAACTGCTAACTGTTGAGCCTAAGCACATCTGGTGCCTGGATAGCTCTATCTCAGATTTCTGGAAACAACGGGCTATATAACGGCTGTAAATACAGCCTCCGGCCGACTGGGCC
>JACEIK010002668.1:168794-188864 GCA_018107945.1 Datura stramonium
CTTTTCCAAAATTGACTTAAGATCTGGGTTTCATTAGCTTTAAAATCCCTAGATGGAAGCTTGAAGAACTTGAAGAAGAACACTTGAATCCCTTTCCTCTTACCGTACTTTCTATCCATGGTACTTTATATCCATGGATAGAAAGTACGAGATGTTGTATAACACTTGAACACTTGAATCCCTTTCTATCCATGGTAGCTCAATCCTCAAACAATGGTTCATCCTAAGACTCATTGGTACGACTCGTGCTGTCGGTCATAACTCCTGGCAGTGTGAAATTTTTCTGCAAAATTAGTAAGGGTTTTTTTCATAATTCTTGAGCTTCTAAGCCCTAAACTACATCATTTTAATCCCTAAAATAGGTGTTTAAAAGGGGATAAATCTATTCTAATTCTTCCCCCTCCCATCCATGCAAGATTAGGACTTCCCAATTGAAGATCAAACTAAACTCTCCAATTTCTTCTCAAAACCTCTTAGGTTTCAAAGTCAAGTGTAGATTCAGGTTACCAAGTGTAGGGCTATGAATGAGAGTTTCTTTCACTCTCATGCTTAAAATTTTCCTCAATTCCATGAATTTAAGTTCTAGATCAAGTTCATGATCTTATGGGATTTTATCCTAATTTTATGAAATTCTCTATGATTTATTTATGGGTCAATTCCATTCGTGATACACAACATGGTTTAAAGATTTATGGATAGATTTTATACCTATTTTTATTATATATTCATGGTTTCAAGTTTTTAGAAAATTATGCCCAATTATGCAAGTTTCATGAAAAGTCAAATTTATGATTCTAGTATGATTTCTATTCTCCAAGCTTAAATTATGGTTTATTATTTATGACATGGTTTCCTACAAGTACTCTTCATGAATTTATGAATTTCAAGTACGGTAATTTTCTCAAGCATGTATGTTCTTCATGATTTATGAGTTTATGATTTTGACCGACTCACGGGCCCTTATTTCATGACTAGTCATGTATTTCAAGTATGATCAAGTATGTTATGATTTAACTATCCCATGAACTTTATGTATGACTTCACGATAACTATATGAGCCCTCATATGCATGTTTTTGGAAGTAGTGTCTAGCACCGAGTAGGCCCGGTGTTCAAGTAAACTCCAAGGTCTCAGAACTACGTGCCACCGTAGGTATATATATTCATAGTTAACCCTAGGGGTCCTTATTGGTGATATCACGCCAAGTATCATTCCTTGTCTTGGCAAGCTTGGGACAGCTCTGCCCACTTGAGCGAGATAGTTGGGGCATCGTGTAAGCTCTATCATGATGGTGTCAGTTAAGACGAGTCCTCCCATTATTCCTCATGATTCTAGTTATGCATGTTTATGTCTTATGATATTATGTTTTCAACAAGTTTGTCCCAATGATCAGTTTATACGCTTTTACGTATGATTTCAGATATGGCAAGCCATATAATTTTATTCCTAGGTTTGGGTCATTTTGCTCAAATATGAGATTTAGTTATTATTATACATGTTTTCAGATATCAGTATGCAATCCCTACTCTCATGATCTTACTATTTATATTTGTGTGCATGATTTTAGGTATACTTACTCAACCAGTTTTACTTACCTTACATACTCAGTACATTTCAAGTACTGATCGCATACTCTATGTCGTATCATTTCATGATATAGGTTCAGACGCTCAAACCCAGCTCCACCGTTAGCCAATCTCCATAGCTTAATCCAGTTCTCTTGTTAGTGAGTCCTTATCCTTCAAGGACCTTCAGATTGTTGAGTTGTGTTACTTTCAGTTTTCAGACTTTTAGTGATCTAGTTGGGGATGTTATACCATCAGCTCTTCAGTTATGTTAGAGACTTTTCCAGAAAATATGTAGAACTTCATATTTTTCAGTGTTGACTTTGTATGGTTGCTATGTATTTAGACTTTTGCTTATTCATGTTTAGTTTATCAGTTTCCATTTGATGTATGTTTTTTAGCCGCTATGTTCATGTCATAGGTCGATTTGGAGCCATTCATAGTTCTAGGTTGTGAAAAACTTGGTATTAGAGCAAAGGTTTAGAGTGCCTAGGGTGTCTGGAAGCCGCATTGAGTAAAGTCTTTTCCATGGGTGTAAGGTGCGCCACACATATAGGGGAGAGGCTGCAAAACATTTTAGGTTCTCTTCTTTCATGATCTGTGTCGTGCAATGAAGTACCCCTCTATCCTTCTAACTCATGCTATACGCATTTGCAGAATCATGCCTCCACACTAAGTAAATGGTAGAAGGAATAGAAATGGAAATGGACATGAAGATGGCAATGGAGATAGGCACCTGCAAGCTTCACCAGCACTAGCAGGTCCTTTGCCCGAGCAGGTCTCTCGTGTTGAGTTTAGAGCTGTTTTTCAGGTGTTGGCCCAAGCTTTGGCCGCACAGGTCAACCAGCAGGCAGTGACTTATGTCCCTTAAAATGGAAACGTAGCAACGGCTCGAGTTCGGGACTTCCTCGGGATGAATCCACCTGAGTTCCTTGGGTCAAGAGTGGATGAGAACCCTCATGAGTTTCTTGAGGAGATACAGAAGATCTCCCAGATTATGAGGGTGATGAAAGAAGAGAGCACAAACTTAGCCTCCTATCAGCTGAAGGGGGTTGCATATATTTGGATCAGTGGATGGACAGTAGAGCAGTGGGCGCAATTCCTGTGAGCTGGGATGAGTTCATGACTACCTTCTTAGATAGATTCTTCCCTAGAGATTTGAGGGAAGTAAAGTCAACGGAGTTCATCAACTTTAGGCAGAACAATATGACTACGCAACAGTATGCCTTGGAGTTCACCTAGTTGTCCAGGTATGCGCTGGAGATGGTTGCAAATCAGAGAGACCGTATGAACAGATTTGTGGATGGAGTGTTAGATTCGCTGGTCAAGGAGTGTAGGACCACAATGTCAAACAGTGATCTAGACTTCTCTCGATTGTTTATATATGCCCAGCAGATAGAGGTGAATTAGATGAAGGAAACGGAGAGAGTGAACAAGAGGGCCAGGACTGGCAGCTTTGGGTTTTTCCAGTAGAGGCCCAGTGGCGGACATCGTCAGTACTCCCACCAGAGGTCATCAGCCCCAGCACCATCATCAGTCAGTGCTCCATCCAGACCTCGGGGTGATCAGAGGAGCAGGGCATCAGGTACGAGGAGACAGAGGGACACTCCGGTAGAGGGCATCTTTCCTGTCTGTGGAAAATATGGTAAGAACCACATAGGAGAGTGCCTAGTCGGATCAGATATTTGCTTCGGCTGTGGTAAATCCGAGAATATGCGCAGGGAGTGTCCTTTGGATAGGCATGGCGATACTAGAGGTCGTTCCCAGACTACTAGTTCAGTAGTAACTCTAGCAGCACGTCCTTCTCAGCAGGGTGCATCCAGTAGTGCGGGTGGTGGTCAGCATCAGAACAGATTTTATGCCCTCTCATCTCATCAGGAGCAGGAGGTCTCTCCGAATATGGTCACTGGTATGTTGCGAGTATTTCATCTTAATGTTTATGCATTGTTAGATCCAGGGTCTACTTTATCTTTTGTGACTCCTTATGTTGCTATTAGTTTTGGAGTCAATCTCGAAATCCTATTAGAACCCTTCTCAGTCTCTACTCCAATCGGTGACTCAATTATAGCTCGAAGGGTATACAGAAACTGCCCAGTCAAAGTCCTTCAGAAAGTTACCTCAATCAATTTAGTAGAGTTAGACATGACTGATTTCGATGTTATCATTGGCATGGATTAAATGTATGCACATTATGCCTCAGTAAATTCTAGAACCCGTACGGCAGAATTTCAATTTTCGGGTGAGCCAGTCCTAGAATAGAAGGGTAGTTCAGTTATTCATGTAGGTCGCTTTGTTTCCTACCTTAAGGCCAGAAAGATGATTTCCAAGGGTTGCACGTACCATCTATTTCGGGTTAAGGATGCTACATCTGAGACCCCGACTCTTCAATCTGTCCCTGTTGTATGTGAGTATCCGGAGGTTTTCCTATATGATCTACCAGGAGTCCTTCCCGAGTGGGAGATTGACTTTGGTATTGACCTTATTCTTGATACGCGGCCTATATCTATTCCTCTGTACATAATGGCTCCAGCTGAGCTAAAGGAGTTGAAAGAATAGTTGAAGGATATCCTGGATAAGGGCTTCATCAGGCCTAGCAAGTCCACGTGGGGTGCACCAGTTCTCTTTGTTCGAAATATGGATGGGTCTCTTTGTATGTGTATTGACTATCGGTAATTGAACAAGGTTACAATCAAGAACAAGTATCCCCTCCCCAGAATTGATGACTTTTTTTACCAACTTCAGGGTGCTAAGTGCTTCACAAAGATAGACCTCAGATCCGGGAATCATCAGCTCAGATTTAGGGAGAGTGACATTCCGAAGATAGCTTTTCAGACTTGGTATGTTCATTTTGAGTTTTTAGTTATGTAGTTTGGACTAACAAATGCTTCTGCAGCTTTCATGGATCTGATGAACAGGGTATTCAAGACACATTTGGACATGTTTGTGATTGTCTTCATAGACGAAGTTCTCATATACTCTCGAAGCAAGGAAGAGCATGCTGCTCATTTGAGGGTGGTGCTACAGACTCTCAAGGATCTCCAACTGTTTGCTAAATTTTCAAGTATGAGTTTTGGTTTGATTTAGTAGAATTTTTAGGACATGTGGTATCAAGAGAGGGTGTGCAGGTGGACTCTCAAAAGATATAAGCAGTGAAGAATTGGCCTAGACCGGTTAATCCTTTAAATATTAGGAGTTTCTTAGGTTTAGCTGGCTATTACCGTAGGTTTGTTGAAGGATTTTCATCCATTGCAGCACCATTGACTAAGTTGACCTAGAAGAAAGTCAAATTTTAGTGGTTGAATGCCTGAGAGAAGAGTTTTCAGGAGTTGAAGACTCGACTCACTTCAACCCCAATATTGACCCTACCTAAGGGTACAGATGGATTCATTGTATATTGTGATGCCTCTAGGGTTGGACTTGGGTGTATGTTGATGCAGCATGGTAAGGTCATTGTGTATGCCTCTAGACAGCTTAATACTAATGAGAAGAATTACCCGATGTATGACCTGGAATTGCAGCAGTGTAGTTCTCATTGAAGATTTTGAGACACTATTTGTATGGGGTCCATGTGGATGTGTTTACGGACCACAAGAGCCTACAGTATGTGTTCACTCAAAAGGATTTGAATTTGCGACAAAGAAGATGGTTAGAGCTGTTCAAGGACTATGACATAAGTGTCCTTTATCATCCAGGCAAGTTCAATATAGTGGCAGATATCCATAGCAGACTGTCCATGGAGAGTGTTTCTCATGTGGAAGATAGAAGGAAAGAGTTGGTGAAGGATGTGCATCGTCTTGCACAATTAGGAGTTCTCCCCGTGGATTCGACAGATGGTGGTGTCATTGTTTAGAATGGCTCGGAATCCTCTTTGGTGACTGAAATCAAGGATTGGAAAGATGAGGATCCTATTTTGATGAAGTTAAAAGAAGCGGTTCAAAATTAGAAGGGTGGAGGAGGTCTTCTCCCAAGGGGGAGATGTTGTGCTTCTGAATCAGGGTCATTTATGTGTTCCGAGTGTCGAGAGAACGAATATTGCATGGGCTCATGGTTCCTAATATTTTGTACACCTAGGTTCCACCAAGATGTACCATGACCTATAGGAAGTCTATTGGTGGAATGGCATGAAGAGGGACATAGCAGAGTTTGTGGCTAAGTGTCCGAATTGTCAATAAGTGAAAGTTGAGCATCAAAGACCGGGAGGTATGCTACAAGAAGTTAGTATCAAAATTTGGAAGTGGGAAGATATCAATATGGACTTCATCACAGGGTTGCCTCACACTCGCCTACAGTATGACTCTATATGGGTGGTGGTAGACAGGTTGACCAAAGCAGCTCATTTCCTATCAGTCAAAATTACCGATTTAGCTAAGGACTATGCTAGATTATATGTTCGAGAGTTTGTTCGGTTGAATGGAGTTCCTTTGTCCATCATTTCAGATAGAGGTACTCAGTTTACCTTTCAGTTTGGAGATTGTTTTAGAAGGGACTTGATACTCAAGCCAAGTTTAGCACAGCTTTTCACCCACAGATAGATAGTCAGGCTGAACGGACCATTCAGACTCTTGAGGATATGTTGAGAGCATGTTTAATGACTTCAAAGGCAGTTGGGATGATCATTTACCTCTTATCAAGTGTGCTTACAATAATAGTTAACACTCTAGTATCTAGATGGCTCCGTTTGAGGCTCTTTACGGGCAGAGGTGTAGGTCGCCTATTGGTTGGTTCGAGGTAGGTGAAGCTATGGTGATAGGGTCAGATTTGGTTCATGAGTCCATGGAGAAGGTTCATCTCATAAAGGAAAGGCTAAAAATAGCTCAGAGTCATCAAAAGTCATACGCGGATTAATGTTGGGCATAGTTTCATGCCCATTTACCATGTTTTTTACCCATATTTGATCATGTTTTAAGTTCATAGTCTTTAATTTATGCTTAAATTCATGTATGTATGTGTTTTATGTGCTAATGAATGATTTTAGTTGATTTGAGCAGGAAACTAAGCAAAATGAGCTCAAAATGATGCAAGAAATAAGGATTTGAGAATTTGATGGGTTTGATGCTATGGCTGGCACCCTGCACCAGGTTCCAAACTTCAGAGAAATAAATTCATAGTCTGGTGCTATGGCTGGTGCCCGGCACCAGCCCTCAAACTTTAGAGAAAAAATCTCAGGATGGTGTTATGGCTGGGACGGCGCGCTAGGCCTATTCTGGAGCTGAAATTGCTGAAAATTTGACTAAGTCTGCGGCGAGATAGGAGGGGCGGAACGCCAGGGCCATTTCGGGGAAAACATGTTGATTTTAAAGCCAAGTATTGAAGGGAAGAAGCTCATTTGAAGGCTCGTCTATCAATATGAGGACTAGGTCATTTTTTATAGATCTTGGATCGAACCTTTGACATTCCGAAGAGGCTGAGACGCCAAAGAGGAGTCTCCTCTCATTTTTTTCCGTATTTTATTCATGACAGCTTGTAAGTCGTTTGGAAGGAAGACAAAGCTCTACAACTAGGTTTTCTCTTCTTTACTTCATATTTTCGTATGATGATGACTACTTATTGATTTTTCTGCTTGTCTATGAGTGGCTAAACATATAATATAGGGTTATGGCCATGGTGGATGGTTGATTGTTTGAAAGCTTAATAAACTTGATTTTGATTCTTCTCTATGGTTGTTTGTATTTATTTGTGTTAATTTATAATTTATGAGATTGATCACCTTGTAAGTAATCTGTTGGCTTTCGATTCAACTTGCGAATGGGAATCGAAAAGGTTAAAAATAAATACAGAACGGAAATTCAAAGACCCTTGAACCTATTGGTGATAGAATAAAAGTTGTTGTTGAGGATAGGGATGTACCCTTCAACCCTGTTTAGTTAAAATACAAGTAGGCTATAACACCCCAAAAGTTCCCAAGATTTAAATCAGGAATTTGAAATGAGCTCAACAGAAAGATCAGAAAAAGTGCCACAGAACGACTTATCTAACGAGTCGTGGAAGCAATCGTGGGAAGTTCTTTGGAAAAATTGTCAGGTGATTCCACGGGAGAAGGTAAGAGTCGTTGTGTGAAACAACGACCCGTGGGACGCAATCATGGGTTGGAGCCTAGGGTTTCAAGTTTGTGGCAACGGATGGTTGTAACAGGTCGTTGAAGCTAGCAACGACCCGTGGTGTCAACCGTTGGAAGGGAAATTAGGGATGGTCCAGTGTGGGTGACAGAGGGACTGACGAGTCGTTGGATCAAATAACGACTTGTCATGTCAGTCGTTGGTTGTCTTATCAGTTGGGGAAACAATGTACTTAATGAGTGGTTCTGATGAGTCATTAGAGACAACAACGACTCGTCACATTGGTTGTGGGTTGAGGAAGCTGCAACTGACAGTGTATATAACGGAGGGTCACCATGAGTCATGGTGAGGACCAACGACTCGTGGTGAGGGTCGTGGTCCCAGTTCGGCAGATTTTTCATGTTTTACTCAAGGGTATTTTCATGAAGTCCGATTCTTACAGAATTAATGTGATGTTGTTTTGGATTTCTAAGGAACGTTGTAGGGCATTTTCAAGCCTAAACCCTCATTCTCTCAACTCTCCTTCCTCTATCAAGGGTTCACCAAGGTTTTCTTCAAAGCTTCAAGGTGTAATTTTGAGTGGGGTTTCCTCTACCATGTATGTGGGTTTTTCAACAAGGATATTCTTCCATCATTGTTCCCCAAAAATGTTTTATCAAAAGCTCAATTTCAATTATTCTAGAAAGTATGACCTAGGATTTTGTGTAATGGCTGATTTCTTCTATATTTATTTAAATTCCAAGATACATTATGATTATGAGATTAATTATGATGTAGAATAATTGGGTTACCTTGAATTATGTGTTGGGTGATGGAAAATGTGAGATTATAGAATGTCTTCATAAAATGGCTTGAACTTTCATTGATACTTTGTTATTGTTCATTCGAGTATCATAATGAATTGTATCCATGTTTAAATATGTGAAGATCGTATGATTATCCCTAAGAACTTGAACATGCCATTGATAAACATGTTGAGAATAAATTAGAGTTTATGGGCTTGAACAATTGAAAGTAAAATATGTATTTTCCTTATGCTTTCGTTCGAACTGGTTGGGTATGAGGTAAATCTATGATAATGGCCTAATTAATGTATCTTTCTCATGAATTGGAGTAAATCTCAAAATGGGTCTTATGAAATGAAAAAGTATGCTTCTCTCATGATCTCGTTGTTAATGTTTAAGTTATGAGTTAAGCATATGGCTTTCCGTAAACTTGGAATATATGAATCAATGTATGCATGTTAAGGTACGAATTGGACCTATGGATCATGAATGACTCTATGATACATGTTGAATGTTATGAATCCCGAACTTAATGTTGTGGAAGTATAACACATGATGTAAATCTATAGACGCTCACTAATGTTTGAAGAATTACTAATATGGCTCCATGATGATATGAATTATGATGATAAAGCATGAGAATGATATTTCAGAATATTGGGCTTGTTGTTAGTATAAAGTAGCCCCAATCCCTTCAAAATGAATGTTGTATGATGAAAGCAGCATATGTTATGTTTCTGACTAGTTGTAGTAGCATAGACCAAATATACAATGTCAAACAAGTATTCCTCATGATCTAGTCAGCCAGGGACTCTCCATTACCGAGAATGTTTCCCTTGGTTCAGTCAGGATCCTCCATAGCAGAGACTGACTCCCTTGTTCACTCGGGATCCTCCATAGCAGAGAGTGACTCCCTAGTTCAGTCGGAATCCTCCACAGTAGAGAGTGACTCCCTAGTTTCAGTTGGGTTTCTCCTTAGTAGAGAATGACTCCCTTAGTTGTGTTTTCAGTATTATTCAGTTCCATATGATTCAGATTTCAGATTATAACAGATTTAAAATAATGAGAATCAGGCTCAGTGACCAGTAGTGATCCAATACAGTATGATGTTAGTTTCAGATTCAGCTCTTATTAAATGTTCAGAACTTGACCCTTATGTATGAACTCGATAATGTTTTGTAATATGAGATCCAAAGAAAAGTTTCATATATATATATATGTGTGTGTGTGTGTGTGTGTGTGTGTGTGGCTCACAAGAGGATTGTTGCATGTTAAATCAGTTATGTCGATGTACTTTGTTATTTCCTTATCATATATTGGTATATTTAGTTATTTATGTTATCCCGCATGCTCAGTACATTTCAAGTATTGACCGCACGCCTTTTGTGCTATATCGTTTCATGATATAGATTCAGGTATCCAGAATTAGCCTCGTGGTTAGATACGCTTCATTTCCTCTCAGCTGCTAGTGGTGAGTCCTCATCTCCCGAGGACGTGATTTATGTTCATACTTTCTTTACATTTCAGTTTTTTTCAGATTTTAGGAGTTAGTTTGGGACTTGTCCCAACAACTCATCAGTTTAGTAGAAGGCTTTCAGACTGGTCTAGATGGATTCAACATTTGATAAAAAGTGTGGCTACAATTGTTCTTATGGTTTCTTATTAGATTCTTGTAGTTAGCTTCCGCTTATTCATGTTGTTGATTGTTTCTATTGATAAGTGATATGCTATGATTATGCCAACTTGGAGCCCTTTCATGGTTCCTTGTCCCGTGTTACGACTAGGGTGTAAATTTGTTTCGTGACAAACTTGGTATCAGAGCTGAAGGTTTATAGTGTCCTAGGGTGTCTGAAAGCTGCGTTAAGTAGAGTCTTCTTCATGGGTGTGAAGCGCGCCACATTTACGATGAGGAGGCTACGAGATGTTTTATGAATGTTCCCTTTTCTTCATGATTCTTATCGTGCGTAGAGTATGAGGCTCTAAATAGTTCCTTCCCTGACTCGTGCTTTACGCGCTCGCAGATAATGCCTCCCAGATGAACAAATGGAAGAAGAAATGGTAATAACCGCCAGCAGGTACCACCATCCCCGGCGAACCCGATGGACGACCATGTTACCCATGCCGAGTTCCGGGAAACTCTTAATATGTTGGCACAGGCCGTGACCGCCCAGATTAATCAGCAAGCAACGGCTCGTATTCCCCAGAATGCGAATGTAGCGGTGGCAAGGGTGAGATATTTTCTCCGAATGAACCTACCCAAATTCTTAGGGTCAAAGGTGGACGAGGACCCGTATGAGTTCCTGGAAGAGATTCAGAAGATTACCTACATCATGGGAGTGACGAGAATTGAGAGTGCAGACTTAGCCTCCTACCAGCTAAAAGGAGTGGCTTACATATGGTTTTGTCAGTGGAGGGACAGTGAGGGATTGGAGTAGGCCCCGTAGGTTGGGTTGAATTTAAGACAACGTTCCTGGAAAGACTCTTCCCTAGAGAGTTGAGGGAGGCTAAGGCGGCAAAGTTCATCAACCTGAAATAGAATGACATGACAGTTCAGGACTACATTTTGGAATTTACACGGTTATCCAAGTATGCCCCATAAATGGTTGCCGACCAGAGGGCCCGGTTGAGCAGGTTCGTGAATGGAGTGTCAGACTCCTTGGTTAAAGAGTGCAGGACTGCCATGTTACACAGGGATATAGACTTTCCACATTTGGTGATATTCTCTCAATAAATGGAGGCGGAGTAGGTGAAGGCAAAGGAGAGAGAGGACAAGAGGGCCAGGGTATGAGAATCAGAGTTCTCTTCGCCAAAGACGAGTGGTGGACAGCTCTCACTTTTCCAGCAAAAATCGGAAGCCCAAGCATTTTCTACATTCAGTGCTCTGTATAAACCAAGAGTAAGGGAGATTACATATCCAACGTGTATCGGCTGTGAGAAGCACCACTTGGGAAACTGTATGGCATGATCGGATGTTTGTTTTTGGTGCGGCCAATCAGGCCATAAGCACCGAGATTGCGCAGCGGCAAAGCGAGGCAAGAGTAAATCCTCAGCCATCTCTTCAGTAGCGCTGATAACCCATTCAGTTCAGCAGGGTGCATCATCTAGCTTGGGTGGATGACATCGTCAAAACTGCTCCTATGTTGTAACAGCACACTAGGATAAGGGCAAGTCGCCAGTAGTGACCACAGGTATGTTGTGAATCTTGCATTACTCCTTGTATGTTGCTAGCCCCAAAACCCCAGTAATGAATAAGGAGCTTCGTGGTTATTGCTGAGAAGAGGTTTTCGATGTGTGATGCGAATAGCTATTAAGGTAATACTGGTTGTGATGGTTAGAGGTGAAAGGGGGAGCTAGGAGTTAGTGAATTAGCCCCGACCTTAAGAAAGATTCAGGAGCCATAGAATGATGGCTTTAAGCTAAGGGGGGATGGTAAGTATGTGAGACTAGTCGGATCCTGAATATGCTAGTAGGGAAGTTCCAACCCTAGCAGTTGCAATATGTCAATCCCTTCAGGTTTAGATAATTTCTCGAGTAGTTTGGTTGAAGCTAACTTATGCCCATCCTTATGTGCAGACTCCCAAAGGTTCTAGATAACCGTTTCAGATAGCAATGTTGATATTACTTCATGAATCCTTTAAGTTCATTTTTGTGTTACGAATCAGTTATGTGTGTTAAATTCATGTTTTCCAGTGTGACCAACTCGAACTCAGTCTTTAGAAGATGCTTAATAGCTTAGCGGACTCGGGTTATTTCATGTATGTGCTCAGTTTTAGATGTCATGAATTATTCGTGCTCATGAGACCTTCAAATAAAGTTAGACCGGATATTATGAATTCCAACCCAGTAACAGAAAGTGACTTGAGTGAAAAGGCTCAATTTGTAGTAGTTCAGTACTAGTTAAAGGGAAAGAATCCTTCTCAGTATTCTATCTAGTTCCATGTTAGTTTCTTGTCCTTCAGTCTCTCTTGTGCCATAGCACGCATGTTCAAGTTAGATATTCAGTTTTGTTGTGTAAGGTAAGCCCGAAGTCAGATGCTTCATTGGTTTTAGCTGTGATTGATTGATTGTGGAATTTCAGTTTTGTCCCTATCCTTTCAGTATGTTTAGCCAACATTCGAGGATGAATGTTCCCAAGGGGGAGATATTATAACACCCCAAAAGTTCCCAATATCTAAATCAGGAATTTGAAATGAGCTCAGTAGAAAGATCAGCAAATGTGCCTCAGAACGACTCATCTAATGAGTCATTATAGGTACTAATGGGTCATGGAAGCAATCGTGGAAAGTGCTTTTGAAAAATTTCCAGGTGATTCCACGGGAGAAGGTACAAGTCGTTGTGTGAAACAACGAACCGTCGGACACAATCGTGGGTTGGAGCCTAGGGTTTCAGTTTGTGGCAACGGATGGTTGTAACGGTCCATTGAAGCTAGCAACGACTCGTGGTATCGACCGTTGGAAGGGAAATTAAGGATGGTCCAGTGTGGGTGACGGAGGGACTGATGAGTCATAGGATCAAATAACAACTCTCATGTCAGTCGTTGATTGTCTTATCAGTTGGGGAAACACTGTACTTAACGAGTGGTTCTGACGAGTCGCTAGAGACGACAACGACTCGTCACGCTGGTCGTGGGTTGAGGAAGCTGCAACTAATAGTGTATATAACGGAGGGTCGCCACGAGTCGTGGTGAGGACCAACAACTCATAGTGAGGGTCGTGGTCCCAGTTCGGCAGATTTTTCATGACTCAAGGGTATTTTGGTAAAGTTCGATGCTTCTAGAATTAACGTGACGTCGTTTTGGACTTCTAAGGGACGTTTTTAGGGCATTTTCAAGCCTAAAACCTCATTCTCTCAACTCTCCTTCCTCTCCTCTCAAGATAAGGAATTCACCAAGGTTTTCTTCAAAGTTTCAAAGTGTAATTTCGAGTGGGGTTTCTTCTACCAAGTATGCAGGTTTTTCAAAAAGGATATTCTTCCATCCTTATGCCCCAAAAATGTTTTATCAAAATCTCAATTTCTATTATTCTAGAAAATCATGACCTAGGGTTCTTTGTAATGGGTGATTTCTTCTATATTTCTTTAAATTCGAAGATCTATTATGATTATGAGATTAATTGGGATGTCGAATAATTGGGTTACCTTGAATTATGTGCTGGATGATGAAAAATGTGAGATTATAGAATGTCTTCATAAAATGGATTGAACTTTGATTGATACTTTGTTATTGTTCATTCAAGTATCGTAATGACTTGTATCCATGTTTAAATATGTGAAGATCATATGATTATCCCTAAGAACTTGAACATGCCATTGATAAACATGTTCAAAAGAAATTAGAGTTTATGGGCTTGAACAATTGAAAGTAAATATGTATTTTCCTTATACTTTCATTGGAACTGGTTGAGTATGACGTAAATCTATGATAATGGCGTTATTAATATATCCTTCTCATGAATTGGAGTAAATCTCAAAACGGGTCTTATGAAATAAAAACATACGCTTCTCTCATGATCTTATTGTCAATGTTTAAGTTATGAGTTAAGTATATGGCTTTCCGTAAACTTGGAATATATGAATCAATGTATGCATGTTAAGGTACGAATTGGACCTGTGGATCTAAATGACTACATGTTGAATGTTATGAATCCCGAACATAATGTTGTTGACGTATAACGCATGATGTAACTCTATAGACGCTCACTAATGTAAGATGTTTGAAGAATTACTGATATGGCTCCATGATGATATGAATTATGATGATAAAGCGTGAGAATGATATTTCAGAATGTTGGGCTTGTTGTTAGTATAATGTAGCCCCAATCCCTTCGAAATGAATGTTGTATGATGAAAGCAGTGTATGTTATGTTTATGACTAGTGGTAGTTGCATAGACCAGATATACAACGCCAGACCAATATTCCTCATGTTCTAGTCAGCCAGGGACTCTCCATAGCCGAGAACGTTTCCCTTGGTTCAGTCGGGATCCTCCATAGAATAGAGTGACTCCCTAGTTCAGTCGGGATCCTCCATAGTAGAGAGTGACTCCCTAGTTCAGTCGGGATCCTCCATAGCAGAGAGTGACTCCCTAGTTCAGTCGGGATCCTCCACAGCAGAGAGTGACTCCCTAGTTTCAATTGGGTTTCTCCCTAGTAGAGAATGACTCCCTTAGTTATGTTATCAGTATGATTCGGGATCCTCCACAGCAGAGAGTGACTCCCTAGTTTCAATTGGGTTTCTCCCTAGTAGAGAATGACTCCCTTAGTTATGTTATCAGTATGATTCAGTTCCATATGATTCAGATTTCAAATTATAATAGATTTAAAATAATGAGAATCAGGCTCAGTTACTAGTTTCGGATTCAGCTCTTATTAAACGTTCAAAACTTGATCCTTATGCATGAGCTTGATGATGTTTCGAATATGAGATCCAAAGAAAAGTTTCATGTATATATATGTGTATGTGGCTCACAAGAGGATTGTTGCATGTTAAATCAATTATGTCGATGTACTATGTTATTTCCTGTTACACCCTGTGAAAGTTAACGAATAGTAGGCATACGCGTGAATTTGAAGTAGATAAAGAGAGTACGACGCGTATAGAGAAGCCTCAAAAGTCGGGTCGAGTGAGACCAGGCCGCTCAGGGCCAGCACGACGCACCAGCCGGCAGGACACCAGCCAGCACGGCGTGCCAGGCCACTGGCACTTTGAGAGGCGCGAGGCGCCGGCCTCTTGGCACTTTGGCCACTGCGGGGCGCCGCCCAGGCCACCGCCCTAATGTGTATAAATATCCCCTTGGTTAAACTCAATCCATTTCCAAAAAAAAAAGGGGGAGCTACGGCCAGAGAGTGAGGGATACGAAGAAATTAAATAATTTTCATCTGATTACACTATCAAATGCCGGCCAAACTCCGATTAACCTTGGATATTGAAGCTTAAGGCCGTAGAGAGTATCACTACAGAGTTATTTTCACAAAATTCGCCCGGCAAATTGTCGTCCCACCGAGCCAAAGTTGTCAGAATTACGCCAAAATAGTTTCTATATGATCACAACCTTCAAGTAAGCATTTCTCCCTTCTAGACTTTCGAGAAATAATGAGTTTTCGACCATGTTCCGTTAAGTTGAAATATAGTTAATATTTATACATAAAAGTTTTCCTTTTTTCTGAATTTAGTGTTAAAACTAGTCCTATTCTTCCAGTAACACGATTTCAGTTGGGAAGAGCTGTTGAATATGAATTGGAACTTACCAGTTAATTAGAAATCGGCAATTGAGTTATGTTAAGGCAGTTTGCTTCGGCAAGTTAGTTCCTATAACATTATAATTCAGTTTAAATCCCGATAAGATAATCAGAAGTACATTAATGATGAATAGTTGTTGTTATTAGCTGAGACTAGTAATCCACGCATGGTTTGGGATTTGATTTGCCTATATAGCCCTCCATGACCAACCCTAGGGTTATTAGCTGTGTCGACGCCCGCCAGGGGCGAGATGACGTCGCTCCAGAAAAAGCGGCATGCCGTCCGCGAGGGGCGAAGATGGGGTTCCAGGTCCTCATAGAGTCCATTCCATGGCTGGACTATTATACATTTGTCGTATCAGCACCACACCCCCGAAGAGCCTGGTGCCCAGGGTTCAAATACAGGAGTCCACTGGACTCAGACACAGCTACAGTCAGGGGTCGAGCGAGCTCAGTTGCAGACCCAGGGGACTGGCAGGACGGCTATAGTTACCAGTTGACCCATTATGACCTTGTTAGGGGTATATAAATTGAAGTGTACTCACCAGGGCTTATGGGGGGGCCAGGTGGGTTGTTCTGTGCTGGTTGTACCTTCCGTCTTATGGGGGCCAGGTAAGGTTCTTGTTTGCTTTAGTTATTGATAGACTAGATAATAGAGAACCTAGCTACTCAGGTATGACTTCTATCCCCTTTCTTTCAGTCACTTTCAGTTCTATCTTTTATATTCATTCATTTATAGTTTTTTCCTTACATAGTCGGTACATGTTGTATTGACGCCCTTTTGGGGTGCTGCATTACTTGCCTGCAGGTACTAATAGACGAGGAGAAGACCCCTCCTAGCTTCCGGCTAGGATTAGCAGAAGTGTTGGCTCCTTTCCTTCGAAGCTTATAACTAGAAGATTCACTTTTTTTTATTGTATAGTTTACCGGTAGGTCGGGGCCCTGTCCCCGCCATCATATTACTCTTAGAGGCTTGCGGATTGTTTATATTTTCCTGTGGTTAGTTGTTGTTAGTTGTGTGGGGCTTATATGTGTTTCGCTTACATGTTGGCCGTGTGGGGCCTTTAGCTGATAGATTAGCGACCTTGTCGGCCATAGTTTAGCATAGCTCTGGATTTACTTGACAGTCATAACTAGACATCATGGTGGTCTTGTCGGCCCGCATAGGATCCCCTATTTTTGTTATTTCTGTCTAGATGGTTTCTTTTACAGGTGGCTATAAGGCCTTGTCGGTCGGGGGTTGTGTTTACAACCGAGATATAGCCCGTTGCTTTCTTGATTTGAGGGGTAAGCCTGCACCAGGAGTGCCTAGGCTTAGTTAGTAAGTCAGTTCATATCCTAGTAGGGCACTAGGTGCCAGTCATGCCTCCCAAGGTGGGGCGTGACAAACTTGGTATCAAAGCAGGTCGTATCCCAGGGAGTCTGCAAGTCGTGCTAAGTTGAGTCTTGTCTATGGATGTGTTGTGCATCACATACTATAGGTAGGAGGCTGCGAGGCATGTTAGGATGGTTACTCTTCTTCCTTATTCAGTCATGCTATAGAGTTGTATAGGGTTGAATCCCTAAGCTTACCATATTCTTTTTGTCTATAGAGAAATGTCGGACCCGCAACACCCTACGACTGGCAGGAGATTGGATATGGTAGCAGGAGAGGGCAGTAGCAGGGTGCCCCAGTCAGAGTCAGCCCGATCTGAAGGCGACAGGGAGATTTCATCTCGATCTCCCCAGCATTCTCCACCACGCCAAGAGCCGCTTGGAGCGGAAAATATGTCGGCACCCCCTCCAGCAGTACCTATACCGATACTGTCCGACCAGGAGGTTAGGAGTGTTGTTGTTATGTTGGCTCAGATGATGGCCGCACAGCGTCGGCCCGTGGTACCGGTGGTTGCAGAATCTTCAAGAGGGCCTGGTAGCTCGAGGGTCCGAGAGTTCCTTGCATTGAGTCCCCCGCAAATCATAGGGACAGATCGGAATGAGGACCCTTAGGATTTCCTGGACCAGTTGCAGCGAATTTTCAGGATAATGCATGCCATCCCTATAGAATCAGTGGGGCTAGCAGTGTTTCGGTTGTGGGACATTGCAGTACTATGGTACGAGAGCTGGGAAAGGTCCCGAGGTAGAGATGTTCCCCCACCGACTTGGCCCAATTTCTCAGAGGCTTTCTTAGATCATTATTTGCCACGGGAGATCTACCAGGCCAGGGTAGATCAATTTTTGCACCTGGAGCAGGGTTCGATGAATGTTCGAGAATATGCTATGAGATTCGATTCCTTGGCCCAATATGCACTGGCCTTTGTGGATACTATGCGAGCCAGGTGTACCGGTTCATTATGGGGCTGAATCCAGAATACGTGGAGACCTGTATCACAGCTACCTTGCAAGAGGACATGGATATTGCTCGTGTTCAGGCATTTTCCCAGAATATTGAGGGGATTCGGCAGCGGCAGCGAGGGATAGAGAGGGCAAGTCAGGAGCGGCGCCACAGGACTAGACCCAGTGATATGCAGAAAAAGTCCCAGGGTGGACCCAGACCACGATTATCAGATAGGCCACCGAGACCCCCACTCCACAACAGCAGTAGGGGAGCAGGTTTAGTCGTCGGGGACAACCAGGGCCCGGCGAGAGCTTACGGTCAGCAGGATCATAATAGCAGAGGGGGTCGAAGCAGAGAAGATTTACTGTACCACTTTGCCCTATTTGCAGCCGACATCATTCTAGTGCATGCAGGTATAGTTCTACGGCATGTTATGCATGTGGACAAGAGGGTCATCGGATGAGGGACTGTCCGGCTCAAGGTCAAGGTGATCGGGATCAACAGGATAGATCTTCGATGGGGTCACGTGCCCCAGCCCCTCTAGAAGGGCGCAGGCCCTCAGCCCCAGCCGGCAGAGGCCGAGGAAGATCAGGGGCTTCCAGTTCAGGTACCGGTCCAGATCACACATATGCTTTACCAGGCCGACAGGAGTCAGAGTCGTCGCCGGATGTTATGACAGGTATGCTGGACATTTGATCTCATTCCGTATATGCTTTGATAGACCCAAGCTCCACTTTATCTTATGTTACACCGTTAGTGGCTCGAAAGTTCGGTATTACGCCGGAATTACTTCAGCGACCTTTTTCAGTGTCTAGCCCCGTCGATGATTCTATTATATCTAAGAGGGTCTACCAAGGGTGCACAGTAGAGGTCGTTGGCGGCCAAACTTTAGCAGATTTGGTAGAATTAGAGATGATTGATTTTGATGCAATTATGGGTATGGATTGGATGGCGCCATGTTAGGCCAATGTCTAATATTGGACCAAGACTGTCCGATTCCACTTCCCAGGGGAGGTTGTACGGGAGTGGAAAGGTAGTGCGGCTACGCCAAAAGGTAGGTTTATTTCCTAGCTCCGGGTGAGAAAATTGATAGCAAAGGAATGTATTTATCATATTGTCAGGGTTCAGGATGTCCAAGCAGGATCTCCGACTCTTCAATCTATTCCAGTGGTTAATGAATACCCAGATGAACTTCTTGGTTTGCCCCTATAACGGGAAATTGACTTTGCAATTGACTTATTACCGGGTACATAGCCTATATCTATTCCTCCGTACCAGATGACTCCTGCTGAGCTCAGGGAATTAAAGGAGCAGTTGAAAGATTTGCTAGATAAGGGCTTCATCAGGCCGAGTACTTCACCGTGGGGCGCGCCAGTCCTATTTGTGAGAAAGAAGGATGGCTCCCTCCCTATGTGTATAGACTACCGGCAGTTGAATAAAGTTACTATCAAGAATAAGNAGTAAGATAAAATCAAAAATTAGAATATAACTTTCAAGATAAAAAAAATAATGTCTAGCTAGAGGTCAGGGTGATCGGTACCAACAGGACAGATCTTCAGCAGGGTCACATGCCCCACACCTTCAGCAGGGCGCAGGCCCTCAGCTCCAGCCGGTAGAGGCCGAGGTAGATCAGGGTCATCTAGTCCCGACAGTGGTCCAGATCGCACTTATGCTTTACCGGGGCGACAGGAGTCAGAGTCATCGTCGGATGTTGTGACAGGTATGCTAGACATTTGCTATCACTCAGTTTATGCTTTGATAGACCCAGGTTTCACTTTGTCCTATGTTACTCCACAAGTGGCCCGGAAGTTTGGTATAACACCAGAATTACTTCAGAGACCCTTCTTGGTGTCTACACCTGTCGGTGATTCTGTTATTGCAAAAAGGATCTAACGGGGTTGAACCATAGAGGTCGTTGGTTGCCAAACTTTAGTAGATTTGGTAGAGCTAGAAATGATTGATTTTGATGCAATTATGGGTATGGATTGGCTAGCGCCATATTATTCCAATATGGAGTGTTGGACCAAGACTGTCCGATTTCACTTTCCAGGGAGGTAGTGTGAGAGTGGAAGGGCAATACAG
Organism: Datura stramonium; assembly: GCA_018107945.1. Lineage (NCBI taxonomy): Eukaryota > Viridiplantae > Streptophyta > Magnoliopsida > Solanales > Solanaceae > Datura > Datura stramonium. The sequence goes on from JACEIK010002668.1 coordinate 188,831, forward strand.
CTACGCCAAAAGGTAGGTTCATATCCTATCTTTG
>JACEIK010002669.1:13778-26271 GCA_018107945.1 Datura stramonium
GACCTCATCAACGGCTAAAAGCTAGCAAGGAATTTAGCTACTCATGTAAGTAGAAGATATTTCATTAAGTAATAATTCAATATCCACTCAACAAAATGGGTAAGAAAATTCAAGCACAAGGTTCTGGTCTCTAATGGAGTTTTTTTTCTATCTTTTCAAAGAAGAAGATGAATACTTCTCTCTCTACAATTCAATTCCAAAAACTCTCTCTACAACTCTCTACTTTCTATTAAATGGAATGGAATGTTCTGTTCTTCCCCTTTTCTAGAAAGGTACAAAAGTAGGGTACAAATGCTCTTCTTTTTTTAGCTGGATGCTTTTGTCCTTTTATAATGGCCATCACTTGCAAGTCACTGGTGGTTCGTCGGTGTTGATCTGCAGTCTGTCGATTTGTCACATTTGGTAGCCTGTGAGTTCTGGAGTAGTTCGGCGATTTGCTAGTGCTGATCCGCGGTCCACCAATAGACGATCATATTTAGCACAATGAGCATCTGTGGTCAGTTGGTGTTTCACCGATATCCTCTGGTGGAGCACCGATCCTCATCTCAAATTTCATGCTTTTTTCTAAATTTCGTGCTTCCTCTACTCAAGTTAAATATCTGCAAAGATCAAGGAGAAAGGGCATAGAATCCACCAAAATGGCTTGACAACTAAACAAAAACTCATGTCTAAGAGCCTAATGAATTGGTAAATTACCAACTCATCAAACCCCCAAACTTAAAACATTTCTTGTCCTCAAGTAATGCAATTCATTATAGCTGAGCAAATGGAACAACATGTTATACCATATGATTCTATGCACCAAGGACCACTAAGCCTAAGAAAACCAAAAACGCTCATTGATTGAAGGGAAAGAGAATAGACTCCACAAGACATGCAAAAGTTTCAAGAGGTAACCACAATAAATTAACATGATTCACAAATGTTTTCCTTCTTCAAAACAAGGGCATGGTTTATCAAAACAAGCACACATAGTATCTCAAATTAATGCAAATTCATATTCAAAGCTTGCCTTGAAGCTCACAACACTCATGTCCTAATCACATCTTTACACCAATACAAGCATGTTCTCCAATGGGGTGATGCCACTCACAAGAAAAGAGAATCCTGTTTTATCATCAAGCAGTGCACACATAAGGGATTATAGAATAAGACAATACGCTCACTCTCACAAAGAAATTCTCCATGCACAAAACTTGATCCAGGCTTTTCTTTCATGTAACTCGCCACTAATGTAGAGTTGCTACACTCAAAATCAATTAGGACTTGGGGTTCATAATGTAGAAGGTAGGATAAAAAATGATTTCTAGTAGTTATAACCTCCCTAATACCTTTTTGTGAACATTTGCAACATTCTTCCCTTTATTGAAATTACTTCCTTATCTCTCCTTGTTCAGCATTTTCCTTAATTTGTTTAGCAAGAGCCACCCTTATAACTCCTTTGAATTACATATTTAGTTTTGTTTTAGCAATAGGTAACACCTTTATGCTATTCCTTCTCTTTCAATGATTCAAGGTTCTTCAACCGACCAATTTATTCATTTTAATCACAAGTTGGTGCTACCTCATATTGAAGCTCTTACATTTCTCATTTTTCTTGTAAACCTCCAAACTTAGGCTTTTGCCTCATTTCCACTTATTCTCTTATTTATCCCTATTTCTTGGGATTGAGGCCCCATTTTTTCATTCTTTTGCCACTAGCAATTAGGTAGGATGGGTGCCAAAGAAGAGGATTAAAAAGAGTCATTGGGCTTGTAATGTGGTTTCCAAGAAAAAGGGTTCAAAGGCTCAACATTGGCTGGCAAACGAAGATGTTTAAGGAGGTCATTTTAGGTGAACCTACTAGCAATAGAAAGCCTAATTCATATTCTAAATGTAGCTACATCTAGGATTTCAGCTTGAGTTACAATTAGGGAAAATTCTAGACAACCGTATATGCATCATTCAATCAACCTCACCACACAAGGTATCATACTTCAAGGAGTTCACACAATTCATCACCACAACCAGATTATGATTTAAGATAATTGAGCATGTGAATCAACAAGCTAAACAAGGAATGTGCAATGTATGACAAGAGAGTGCTACGTTTTCCATTTCAAATGCCCCATTTCTTCCAAATCCATTTTTCCATGCCACACAAAAAAAATATTTGGTGGTACCTCTAAAAAACAATTTCGACAAGACTAAAAAACATGACATTTTTCCTGAGAAACATCACCCAATTTGACAGTAGAAAAAGCAAAAAAAAAAAGAAACTTCTCCTCGGAAAAGAATCATGGTATAAAAAGAACCCTCGGAGTTTATTCACTANCTCGGAGTTTATTCACTAACTATTATTTACAAAGGAAAAAATCAAATCTGGGTCATGAAACATTTTGCAATTTAAACAAAGACCCAATCATTTGCACAAAAAAATTAAAAATAATTTTTTTCCATTTCATTCATCCCGAGCCCGACAAAGGCTCAACAACCAACATCAATTTCAAAACAACATCCCGACAAGGGCAACATCAACATCATCAATAAAAGCTCGAAAAGGCCACAACATCAACAACAATAACCACAAAAGAGATACACTCATCCTACCCCCAATTAAAACAATACATTGTCCCCAATGTATGCATGCAAAGTAAGTGAGGGTAAGAAATCCCTGAAGTGGTCACTCATCATCATCATCATCCTCGGCCTCAGTATCCCCATCATGTCCATCATTTCCCAGATCCTCCTCATCATCCCCTTATCCCTCGAACAAGTCATCAATAGGGCCTCAGACTATAGACAGGGCAGTCATAGCTACGTCAAGCACGCTCATTTTGGGAACCTCCATTGATGCCTGACCTTTCCATTCCCTCACTTCAGCCTAAAGATACGTGACAACCGCATCCACAACATCCACTCAAGAGCATAACTTGCTCAAGTTATCATACATCGTGAATTAAAAAAATATAAAAAAACAAGATGAAAAATGAGTTTGAATTAGTAAATAAATAATGGATTATCACAACTCAATTCCCCAACAATGACGTCATTTTTGATAACATCCAAATTTTCTTGTCTTAACGAAAGAGTGTAAACAATCGTTGGCAAAATAAATATACCAAATTAGTGTCGAGGTCGAATCCCATAGGGAATACTAGTTGACCAAGCAAGATTTGTCTATCAAATTGAAGTAACTTGCATCAATGTCTCAAAAATAATAAAGTAAAAATTAGAGAAATCACAATTTGTTAATTGAATTACAAAATTCGCACATGAAAACATGGACAAAGTGTAGAAAATACCAAAGGAGAAACCATTAAGGGTGTGATATTATCGGGGAATCATCTGATTGGGATTACTAATAGCTCCTAACATTACTCATTAGTATAATTAGCTATGGACAAGGTGGCACCTTACATTTTTCAACCAATTTGGTGCCTTATACCTTGGATTTTATCAAATCCCAAAGTCCTTTTCACAACAACCATATTAACATGGGTAAGAATCAACTATTTCTAGCGTTGATTCTCAATGGGTGTGTGACAATGGATTTTGGCTATCTCTAGCCCAACCCATATGATCAACACCCAATTACCCACTAATGTTTCATCACCCATACTCTAAATCTCTATTTCAAGAAAATTTAGAGTAAGTAAATACAACCCACATTTGAAACTATGAGTATTTAGATTAAAACTTAGATTAAACACTAGAATTACATCAAATGAGTAAATCTAAGATCAATTAAACAATACCCAACCTAAATCAACCCCAATTATTCACACAATCCTATCAAAGAATTTAGCTAGTCATGTAAGTACAAGAAGACATTGCACTAAATAATAATTTAATTTTCATTCAACAAAATGAGTAGGAAAATTCAAGTAAAAGGTTATATTATCCAATGGAGTTTTTCTAACTATTCAAAGAAGAAGATGAAGATTTCTCTCTCTACAATTCAATTCTCCAACTTCGCTCTACTTTCTATTAATTATTCAATATAGTGCAATAATTATCTAGAATAGAAGGTTCAGTTATCCTTTTAAAAATGGGCAACAGTACGATACAAAATGCTCCTCTTTTTCTAAACCTGATGCTTTTTCCCTTTTCTGATGGACCTTACTTGCAAGTCACCGTCGGTTTGTTGGTGCTGAGTCGCGGTCTGCTGGTCTATCGCATCTAGTGTCTAGAGGGTTCTAGGTCAATTCCATATTGTTGACGGTTCGCCAATGCTGATCCGTGATCACCGGTAGCCATTCTTCTTCAGCATAGTAGGTATCTGCGATTAGCCGGTGTTTCGCCAGTGTCCTTTGGTGGGACACCGGTCCTCATCTCAATTTTCATAATTTTTGCTCAATTTCATGATTTCTATACTCAAGTTAAATACCTTCAATGATCAAGGAGAAACAACATAAAATCCACCTAAATGACTTGAAAACCAAACAAAAACTCATGTCTAAGAGCCAATGAGTTGGTAAATTACCAACTCATCATAATCATGTCTTGAAAACTCAACTTGAAATCGAACAAGTGCCATTTCCCTAGATTTTCATCATCATCAAAGTAAAACCAAACTTGCAACTGCTTTAATTATTTTTATATTTAAAATTTTATTAGTTTAATTTCCCAAACCATTCTCCATTTTAACTGTTTTATAAGAATAGCAAAATAAAGTTATAAAGTTATAACCTTATAACAATTGAACTGACAAGTCTCTATGGGAAGGATAATCGGGGCTTCCAGTCCTATATTACCTGACGACCACGTGCGCTTGTAGGCACTTGGGCGACATCAAGGTGGACGAAAATCCATAGGAGTTCATTGTTGAGATCCAAAAGATCACCTGGATTATGGGGATTTTTGGAGAAGAAAGTGTAGATTTTTCCTTCTATTAGCTAAAAGTGGTAGCTCATATATGGTTCAGATAGTGGAAGGAAGCCCACAGGGAAGGCGTAGCTCCAGTGAATTGGGATGAGTTCCTAGCAGCCTTCTTGCACAGGTTCTTTCCTTGGGAGTTGAGAGAAACAATGATCGCAGAGTGATCTTGGGCGTATTCATACGACCAAACGCCATGTTTTCTCCCATTTTGTAACTTAGTTTGAGGATTAACACCCATATTGTAACTTAGTTTGAGGAATATATATATATATATGCACATTTTGAATAATTTATGCTTTTGGATTAATAAGTGTGATTAGGCTATTCTCAGGGTGAAAAACGACGTAATGATCTTTGTTAGAAAGATGGATGCTAGAAAATGAAATACCGGATGCTAAAGGAGCCAAAATTGCAAATTAGGAGGCACTAAACAGTAGCCCTCCGTGGTCAATCCGTGTCACGTTGATGAAGTCAATGTGTGATTCGACTATCTAGTGCACATCTGCGTCAAGGCCGTGTCATAGAGCAGATATGTTGTGATGGACTCCATGACACACTGATGGGTTTTTAGGTTGAAGCTACTATCCAGTGAAGGTGTGCAATAGCTATGTGTCATGGAGCAGATATGCTACGATGGCCTCTATGCCATGAAGATGGTCGATCATTATATTATTTCACCTTTGTATAAATAGATCACTTAGTTATTTTTATTTTTTATTTGATATTTTAGAAGGACTGGGGAAAGTGATAGTTGAGCTAAAGAATATTCTAGGGTTTTTTATCTTCCCTTTTCTTCTATTTTCATTTTCATCTATGATTAACAATTGTTTGGAGATGTTTATTCAAATAATGAGTGGCTTAATTCCCTCATTCTGATGTTGAGGCTACTTGCATAAATGTATAACATGGTTTCAAATTCATTTTAAGCTTTTCTATCATTAATGGTTGTTCTTGTATTCTTGCTTCTAGTATTTTAATGTTTGGAAAATATTAAGGTAAATTTGTAATCTTAGTGTGAATCCGTAAAGAGAATTATCAAGATAGGATGAAGAATAAGGGAATGAGTTCTACGACCATGTGTACTTGCATGCGTAGTGGAAGCGACAAGTTTTTGGTGCCGTTATCGGGGTTTTGGGAAATTAGTGAATTTCTGAGCTTTAGTTTTGCTATTATTGCACATGTGTTGACAACTTCATCTTAACTGCTACACTTTCATGTACAAGTTGATTCCTGAATGATGGAACTTAATAGAGAATTGGTAGAGCCATATTTGGAGCCTGAGTTATAATTACATCAATTCAGGAGGTCTGCTCCTCAAATCCTATTCCACTAGTTCCACAGGCTCTGCCGACAGAACTCCCCACCAGCTGAACAAGAAGACATTTTACCAGAAAGGATGACAGCTACACCAGTTCGTGAGGTGGAAATTTCACTCGCAAATAATGTTACCTCTAGCATCCACAGGTAGAAACCAGGAGGTAGATTTGAGCTAAAACCAAATATAGTGCAGCTCCTTCATACCAGCGTATAGTTTATAGGTCATCCTTATGAACACCCACAACAACCCCTACAATATTTTCTAGAGATAAGTGACACATATATACCTGAAGGAGTATCATCGGACTATGTAAGGCTTACATTATTCCCATTTTCCTTGCTGGAGGAAGTAAAGAAGTAGCTAAAGGCTGAGCCACCTAACTCTATAACCAAATTGGATGATTTGACAAGGAAATTGCTGATTCGATTTTTCCCTTCTAGGAAGACTGCAAAACTCAAAAGTTAGATCTTATGTTTTGGGCAAAGAGAAGGTGAGAACCTGTCTAAGATTGGGAGAGGTTCAAGTTGATGCTGAGAGATTGTACCCACCATCATCAGTCGAATGAGGTCCTCGTGCACACCTTTATAAAAGATTTGGAGCCACACACCAAAATTCTCTTAGACTCTGCAACTGGGGCCAAGATTTGGGAAATACCTATGAGGAGTTGTGTGAACTATTGAATCGCATTTTACAGGGAAACCCAGAAAGGAATGTTGACACACCTAGAGGTGGAGTGAAGAGAGTTGCAGGTGTTCTAGAGGTAGATAGTTGAACAACCATTGCTGCAAAGGTAGCTGCACTTCAGAACCAGATGAACACTCATTTTATTAACATGAACTTAGGGCAGCAGCAAACTCCTACAATGCAGTTCAGCAAGTATGAGGTGCGAAGTTAATGGTAGCAACGAACATTCAATAGATACATATGGTGCTAACCCAAATTCAGTTTATTTTGTAAGGAATGCACAACGAAGCAACAAGCAGCATTATGGTAATAATTACAACCCCAACTAAAGGAATCATCCAAATTTTTCATAGGGTGGTAATAGTCAACAAGGCCAGAGTTCACACTAGGGTCCGCATAGAAACTAGGGGAAAATCAGAATATTCGGCCTCAGTTCAGTGGGAATAATGCTCCTACTCAGTCAAGCAACATTGAAGATATGTTGAAATCAATCATAGCCAACCAAGCACAGATGGAAGCTAACCAAGTAAAGATGACCACCGACATGAAAAATCAGTAGTTGGCCACAAAGGCGTTGGAGATTCAGATGGGACAGCTAGCTGGGGCCTAAAATACTATACCCCAAAGAGGGTTGCTGAGTCATACAGATACCAACCCAAAGCAAGTAAATACCATTACTACGAGGAGCAGTAAGAAAATGAAGGAGTTGGTACCCGAAAAGTCAGCACAAAAAGTTGCAGTGATAGAGGAGGAGTCCAAATAAATTGATAAAGTAGTGAAGAGCGGAAACTCTTTAGAAATTTTGAAAAAACCACCTCCCTTCCCTCAAAAATTGTGGAAGCATAATGAAGAATCATGCTTCCAAAAATTCATTTATGTGTTAAAGTAGGTACATATTAATCTTCCATTGGTGGACATTTTGCAGGGTATTCTGAAGTATGCAAATACATAAAGGACATTGTGGAAAACAAAAATAGATTGATAGAGTATGCCACCATTGCACTTACTGAGAAGTACACGTCAAGGATACAAAACAGGCTGCCTAAAAAGTTCAAAGATCCGCAAAGTATTACTATCCAGATCACCATTGGGCAGTCCATCAAAGCCCGTGGCCTATGTGATTTGGGGGCGAGCATCAATATGATTCCCACCTTAATATTCAAGAAGATAGGTTTGGGTAGTCCAAGACCCATAACCATGATTGGCAATTAGAAAATCGCTCATTGGCTAGACCAAATGAAATTGTGGAAGATGTGCTAGTGCAAGTGGGCTCTCTCATTTTTCCGGTGGATTTTATAGTGCTCGATTTTGAGCCAAACCCAAAAGTCCCATTTATTTTAGGAAACGTCCCTTCTTGGCAACCAGACAACCCTTGATAGATGTAGTTTCAAGGCAACTAACAATAAGATCCCATGACAAGGTGAAAGCGGTTGATGTATACAAAGCTATGAAGCTGCCTGCTATATATGAGGAGTTGTCGGCCATTACTGTTATTGACCAAGAGTCATCACTTCAGCTCATTAATGCAAAGGACCCTCTGGAAAGAGTGCTAGTAGGAAATGATCAATTTGGGGATGCTGCAACTCAAGAAATGGTTCAATCCTTAAATGATGCCAACATATTCTTTCGAAAGCAAGAGTTTGAATCTTTATAGAGATCTTTGGAGCCTCCACCTAAGTCATTTGTTGAAGAGGCTCCCAAACAGGATCTGAAGGCATTGCCTCCACATCTCAAGTATACATTGTTAGGGGAAGCTGATACATTGCCGATTATTATCTCTGCAGGGCTAATATAAGCAAAGGTTCAATAAGCACTGCAATACTGAAAAAGAGAAAGAAGGCTATAGGATGGCCAATGTCTAATATCCGACGAATCAGTCCTGCCTTTTGCATACATAAGATATTAATGGAGAAAGGATCCAAACCAATTATGCAACATTAAAGGAGGTTGAACCTAATGATGAAGGATGTCATTCATAAAAAGGTCATTAAGTGGTAGATGCGGGAGTGGTCTATCCCATTTCTGATAGCAAGTGGGTCAGCCCGGTTTAGTGTATCCCGAAGAAAGGGGGCATGACAGTTATCAGGAATGAGAAAAATGAGTTGATTACAACTCTCACGGTCACAGGCTGGAGGATTTGTATGGATTACAAAAAATTGAATGAGGCCACAAGGAAGGATCACTATCCAATACCATTTATTAACCAGATGTTGGACAAACTAGCAGGCCAGGAGTATTATTTCTTTTTGTACGGTTACTCTGACTATAATCAAATACCCATAGCCCTAGAAGATCAAGAGAAGACCATATTTACTTGTCCATATGGGACGTACGCCTTCAAATGTATGCCATTTGGGCTTTGTAGTGCACCGACTACCTTCTAACGATGCATGATAGAAATATTTTATGACATAGTGGAAGACTATTGGAGGTATTTATGCATGATTTTTCTGTATTTGGTAACTCGTTTGCTATGTGTTCGCATAATTTGGATAAAGTTTTAACTAGGTGTGATGATACAAACCTGGTACTGAATTAGGAGAAGTGCCACTTTTTAGTCAAGGAAGGTATTATCCTTGGTCATAAAGTTTCAGGAAGAGGCTTGGAGTTTGACAGTGCCAAAGTGGAGGTGATTGAAAAACCACCACCCGTTTCTATAAAGGGTGTCCGCAGTTTCTTAGGACACATTGGGTTTTATACGCGGTTCATTTGGGATTTTTCAAAGATATCTAGACCGATGTGAAGATTGCTGGAAAAATACATAAAGTTTGAGTTTGGTGTAGAATGTGTTCGTGCTTTTGAGGAGCTGAAGAGAAGTTGGTGGAAGCTCCTATTTTGGTTGCTCCTGATTGGGAACTCCTGTTTGAGCTGATATGCGACGCTAGTGATGTGGAAGTAGGTGTAGTCGTGGGGAAGCTGAGAGAAAATATTTTTCACTCCATATACTATGCAAGATAAAATATGGACGCTTCCCAAGCAAACTATGCAGTCACAAAAAAGGAGATGTTGGCACTATTATATCCATTTGACAAATTCAGATCCTGTCTTGTAGGGAAAAAAAGTGGTAGTGCACATGGATCATGCTGCGATCCGATATTTATTCAAAAAAGAAGGACTCCTTTCCCAGGTTAATCAGGTGGATATTATTTCTCCAAGAATTTGACTTGGAAATTTTGAGACAGGAAGGGTAGTGAAAATCAAGTAGCAGATCACTTGTCGCGGTTGGAAGATAGGACGCATGTGAGTGATGATGGGCATATCCAAGAAGAGTTTCCAAATGAGGAGCTCTTAGCACTAAATATGGCTGAACTAACTTGATACATCGACATAGTAAACCTGATTATGAGTGGAGTGTTCCCACCAGAGGCAACTGCTCAACAAAGAATGAAGCTGAAATATGAGTCACGATTTTATACATGGGATGAACCCTATTTATTTAAGCAGGGCCCAGATCAAGTGATGAGATGGTTCATTCTAGAAAGTTAGGTGACACAGGTATTGGAAAGTTATCACTCTTCACCATATGGTAGGCATCATAGAGGAGAGTATACTGCTCATAAGGTGCTCTAGTCGGGATTCTTTTGGCCAACTTTGTTCAAGGATGCAGCGGCATATTTCAAGGCTTGTGATTACTGCCGGTTGATGGAACAATTATCAGGAAGCATGAGATTCCATTGAACAATATCTTGAAAGTCGAGGTATTTTATGTGTGGGGAATAGATTTCATGGGCCATTCCCACCCTCATTCGGTAATTAGTATATACTAGTAATGGTAAACTACTTCTCCAAATGGGTCTAAGCCACAGATTTCCCCACTAATGATGCTATGGTAGTGGCCAAATTTGTGAAGAAGCAGATCTTTTCTAGGTTTGGAACCCCCCGAGAAATTATCAGTGACGGAGGTTCGCACTTCATAAACAATTGGTTTCAAAATCTTTTTGCTAAGTATGGGGTCCAGTATAAGGTTTTCACAACATACCACCCTTAAACTAGCGGATAGGTTGAAGTTTCAAACAGGGAAGTCAAGTAGATTCTACAAAAAACAGTGAATGCTCAACGTAAGGACTGGGAAAGAAAATTAGATGATGCTTTGTCAGCGTACAGGACTGCCTATAAAATGCCAATTGGGACTTCACCATACTGGTTGATCTATGGAAAGGCTTGCCACTTGCCTGTGGAGCTCGAACAACGGGCATACTGGGCTATGAAAAAGATGAATATGGATCCTGAGTTAGTGGGACAAAAAAGATTACTGCAGTTACATGAACTTGAGGAGTTCTGGTGGCACGCCTATGAAAGTGCAATGCCTAAATTCTTTGAGCTGGGAAAGATGGTGTTTCTATTCAACTCCAGGCTGAAGTTATTTCAAGGAAATTTTTGATCTAAGTAGTCTGGACCATTTGAGGTTGCTCAGATGACCCCTTATGGGGTAGTGGAATTGTGCCAAGAAGATAAGAGTGCCACATTTTTGGTGAATGGTCAATGGTGCAAGCACTATTGGGGGGAGGAAATTAATCGATAAAGACGTCTATCACCCTATCTGATGAATGAGTATGAGTTGGGTCGTGCCGCGATGGTAAATCAGGTGCTACACGGGAGGCAACCCTGAATGTATTGTAATAGTTAGAAATTTTATCAAGAAAACAAAGAAAGAAGGTTGTGCCACGACAAAAACTACGACACTTGGTGGGAGGCAACCCACTATTTTCTAATTTATTTATTCTTTGTGAACATATTGCCGGAGTAAAACTCGGCCCGAAGGCACTAGGTAAGTACAAGTCGACTTGGAGCTTATCCAGTGGGACTTCACGTCCGCTCCGTGTCAAATAATAAAGTGTCTGTGATCCCCAGTGTGCCACGATAAATTGATGTGTACACGAGATTATGATCCAGTGGACCTCTATGTTGGTAACATGCCACGAAAGTCAATCTCCATGTTAGGAAAGATGCCCCGGAGGTCCATTAAAATTTAAACACTATGAAATAGTGTAAGTGTGTGTTGGCTCTGTGCCACAGAGCTGGTCCTCCACGACAACCTTCATAACACGATGAGGCAACATTGGCGATGGGTCTCATTAAAAACATGAGTCAACCCGCCCCAAACCTCCTCTTTTTTATTTCCCATGCAAGCATTTCTGCCCTAAATCCCCCCTATCAGTGCGACAACCCCCAGAATCCCTCCTCATTCTAACGTGGCACGAACCTAATGCTACAATCTTCTTCTCTCTTCTCAAGCACAAGCTCCACTTGTAAGTTTTCTTTGCTCAATCTCCTCTCTTTTGATTTCTTGGCTTAAACATGTAGTTAGGAATAAGTGAAATAAGAGTCATGTTTAACTTAGTTAAGCTTTGTAGAATCATGCGATTGTTGGAAAATATTGCTCATATTTGTTTATATTTGCTTCTTGCACTTAATTCCAATGATTTCTTGTATTTTGCTAAGAATAAAAGTTGGTTTGGGGGAGTTTGAAAATGATTTAAGGTAGAGTGACCTGTTCGGTGGTCTGGATGACTACACGCAAGTGCACCCGATCGAACAAGTAGTAAATGGCTCAAGTAAGCCAAGTATCAATCCCACAGGGACTGGACTACGGGGCAAATCTACTCAAGTGTCAATAAACTGTAACTCTAA
>JACEIK010002669.1:53500-80888 GCA_018107945.1 Datura stramonium
TGAATAATATATTCTTGTGGACTTATAAGTGTAATTAGCCTATTTGTAGGGTGAAAATTGATATAATGAGCTTGGTTGGAAAGACATATTCTAGAAAGTGAAATACCGGATGCTAAAGGACCCAAAATTACAAATTATGAGGTGCTAAACTGTAGCCCTTCGCGTCCGCTTCGTGCCACGTTGATGAAGTCCGTGTTTAATTCTTTAGTCCCTATAGGTTCGATATCCATCTTGAAAGAGTAACTATATTACTTGTACGATGTTATACCCTAGAAGCCCAAAGATCAGACCTGGGAGTTGAAATGGAGAAAACAAAATTTTTGCACCAGCTCAGAGAACGAGTTGTTCTGTGACCCGTGGGGAGGACCACGAGTCATGAGGTGACTCATGGTAAGGGTTGGCTTGATTTAAAGGAATTGTTGAAGGGATTCATCACGGACATGACCACGAGTCGTGGTCAGGCCCCATGACTCATTAGGTCAACTATGGCCAGGGAATTTTAAAAGGGGAAAAATGTGAAGCAGTGTTCCTAACGAATAGGTTCCAAGAATCGTGGTCAGTCACCATGAGTCATTGGGTGGCTCGTGGTCATCAGGAAGATAATGATTTAGGGTTGAGGCAGACAGTAATGACTCGTGGGATGGCCCATTACAAGTTCCAAGCGAAATTTGGCTTTGTACCCAATGACCAAAGTGACGACTTTTGCAAGGTGGCAATGACTCGTTAGGTCCCTCGTGGGGACTGACAAGCAGTTATTTTCTGTGAAGTTTTTAATGGTATTTTCATCATTCCTACGCTCTAAGGTCCTATACTATGTTGTTATAAGTTATTTTCAGAGTATCTTGAGATAGGTTAAGTCACTCCAACCTATTAAAAACACATGCATGCAAGTTAGAGAAAGTTAGAGAGGAGATCAAGCCTTAGCCCTTCCAATTCTTCTCAAATTCTTCTTGGGCAATTAGGAAAGTATAAGAATCAGCTATAATCAGATATGTAGGGTTATGAGTGGGTGTTTTCATTCACACCCATGCCCAATCTCTCCTAATTCATGAAGTTTTATTTAAAATCTTATGGGGTTTTATCTTAAATCTTGTGGAATCCTAACGATCTATCCATGGGTTATTACTTCTCATTTTTAGACCATAATTTATGAATTATGATCAGATTTTAAAACTAATTCAATTATAAATTTATTGATTTAAATTTCTATTAAATTATATCCAATCATACATATTCTATGATGAATCGAGTTATGATCTTTACTTCTATTGTTGATGTTCATAAACCCATCATTATTTAAGAGTTATGATATGGAATTATCCAAATGCCTATTATGAATTTATGATTTAATAAGCATCTACATGATTTACAAGCATGCATGAATCTCATGATTTACTATTTATGATTTTGGCCGACCCACAGGCCTTACTCTCATGGCTAGTTCACGTATTTACAGGCATGCTTATGATTATCATGATTTAACTAGACCATGTATTTCATACATATTATACTATGAGCACTATATATGTTTTGGGAGTAGTATTTAACACTGAGTAGGTTCGGGGCGCAAGTTTTGCCCCAAATCTATAACTACGTGCCACCGTAGGACATGATGGGAACTCCCTTGAGACTGTCCCCTTTTCCAAAATAGGCCTTTCATGTGTGATATCATGCCCTTCATGGTTCTACCCTTGGCAAGGTACGAACACCCTCCTGATTAGGGATTTACAGGTCAGGCTCCATGTGTGCTCATATAGGATATGTTGTTTATAAGAATCTCCCATTATTCCGCATGTTTTATGCATTATTATGTTTACGTTATTCTGGATCAAGTGATGATGTATAAAGTTTCTCTTATGACTATGGTAATGAATGGATTACGAATGATTTCAAAACCTTGAGCCTTCTGTTATCTTGTGATATTTATGTTATGAGCATGTTGTCCCACTCGTATGATCTCTTATGAGCTTTTGTGTATTATTTTAATGTTTGTTTTTACTTACTTTGTATACTCGGTACATTCCACGTACTGACTGCATACTCTATGATGTATCATTAATGATACAGGCTCCGATCTTCAGACCCAGCACCGTCAGTAGTTCATCTCAGAGTTTAGCATTCAACTCTTTGGTGAGTCCTCATTCTCCGAGGACTAGTTTGATATCAGTTGTCTTTTCATGTTGAGTTTTCAAGGCATGTCGGGTTAGTTGGGGATGTTGTCCCATCAACCCATCGGATACGTTAGAGGCTTTCATACTATATGTAGTATTCACCTGTATGTATGTAGTACGTTCCACTTACCATGTTATGTTATGTTTATGCTTATTCCATGTCATTATGTCACATATTCCGCGTTATTGATATTGAGTTAGATTTATGTTCATGCGATGGGTCACTTGGAGTCTCACGGGACTCCTTGTCCCGTGATACGATTCGAGTCTACGTTCAGGTCGTGATAAACTTGGTATCAGAGTCATAGGTTTGAAATTTCCTAGGGTGTTTAAAAGCCGCGTTAAGTAGAGTATTTTTCGTGGGTGTGAAGCGCACCACACTTATGACGAAGAGGCTATGAGACGTTTAGGAAATATTCCCTTCTTTCATGATCTATGTCGTGCAATGAAATGTCTCCGTCTCCTTCTAATTTGTGCTATTCGCGATTGCAGAATCATGGATCCCACAGAGTAAACGGTAGGAGGAATGGGAATGGAGAAGGCCATGAGGATGGCAACGAAAACAGGCACCATCAGGCCCCACCTGTTCAGGAGCACCATGCACCGGAGCTGGTTGCCCATGCTGAATTTTGGGCAGCTATTCATATGCTCGCCGGAAGACTTGACTGCTCAGGTCAATTAGCAGGCAGTTGCGTATGTTCCACAAAATGGAAATGCAGCGGCGCTTGAGTCAGGGATTTCTTGAGAATGAACCCTCCAGAGTTTTTCGGTTCAAAAGGAGATAAGGACCCGCATGAATTCATCGATGAGATTATAAAAATCACCCAGGTCATGGGGGTGACAAATGGGGAGTGCACTGATTTGGCCTCTTATCAGCTAAAAGGGGTTGGCATATTTTGTTTAAATAGTGGAAAGGTAGTAGGGAAGTGGGAGCAGGACCTATCGGGTGGGAAGAGTTTAATGCAGCCTTTTTGGATTGGTTCTTCCCTCATAAGATGAGGGAACTGAAAGCAGCCGAGTTGTAAATCTGAAGCAAGGGACATGTCAGTTCACGAACTCTTTGGAGTTCACACACTTATCCAAGTATGCACCAAAGTTAGTGGAAGACCAGAGGGCTCGGGTGAGCCGGTTTGTGCATGGAGTGGCGGACTACCTGGATAAAGACTGTAGGATCGCCATGCTGCATCGATATATAGACTTTCCCCGCATAGTGTTACATGCCCAACAGATGAAGATAATGTACCGTGGGAAGAGAGAGGCCAAGAGGGCCAGGACAGACAATTATGGGATTTCTCAGCCTAGATCAGGGGGTGGACAGCGTCAGCAGTCTCATCGCAAGGCTTTTTCTCCAGCACCATCATCAGCTAGTACACCATCTAGAACATGAGGGGATCGGAGGAGCAGGGCTTCAGATTCGAGGGGTCAGGGTAGCATGCAGATTTGCAAGGTGCGGCAAGAATCACCGAGGGAGGTGCCTAGTTGGCTTAGGCGCCTTTTTTGGGTGTGGCAAACCCGAATACAGACTCAGGGATTACCCTTCAACCAGATCAGGGGGCGGCAGAGCCCCTATGCCAGTCTCTAGTGCAGCTGTTCCAGCAGCACGTCCCTCCCAGCAGGGCGCCTCGACTAGTTCAGATGGTCGCCAGCGCCAGAACAAGTTCTATGACCTTGCGGCCCATCAGGAGCAGGAGACTTCACCAGATATGGTTACTGGTATGTTACAATTGTTCGCTTATGCTTTGTTAGATCCAAGGGCTACCTTGTCTTTTATGACACCTTATATTGCTAGCAGCATTGGAGTCAGTCCCAAAATTCTATTAAAACCATTCTCAGTCTCTACTCGCGTTGGTGATTCAGTTGTAGCTAGGCGGGTGTATAGAAGTTGCCCGATCGCAGTATTGCATAAAGTCACCTCCGTAGATCTTATAGAGTTATCCATGACTGACTTTGATATTATTCTCGGTATGGATTGATTTTATGCATGTTATTCTTCTGTTATGTAGAAACCATGCGGTGGAGTTCCGCTTTCCGGGTGAGTCAATCTTGGAGTGCAAGGGTAGTTCGATCATGCGTATAGGTCGTTTCATTTCCTATCTTAAGGCCAGGAAGATGATTTAAAAGGGTTGTGTGTATCATCTAGTTAGGGTTAAGGATGTTGATTCTGAGACCCCGACAATCCAGTCGGTTTCAATAGTATGTGAATATCCAGAAGTCTTCCCAGATGATTTACCGGGAATCCCTCCCGAGCGGGAGATTGATTTTGGTATTGACCTTCTTTTGGAAAAGCGGCCTATATCTATCCCTCCTTACAGAATGGCTCCAGCCAAGCTAAAGGAGTTGAATGAACAGTTAAAGGACCTGTTAGATAAGGGTTTCATCAGACCAAGAAAGTCTTCATGGGGTGCACCAATTTTATTTGTCCGAAAGAAGGATGGTTCCCTTCTGATGTGCATTGATTATCGACAATTGAACAAAGTCACCGTCAAGAACTGGTATCCCCTACCCCATATTGATGATTTATTTGACTAGCTCCAGGGTGCCAAGTGCTTTTCGAAGATAGATTTTAGATTCGGGTACCATCAGCTCAGAGTTCGGGAGAGAGACATCCTGAAGATAGCCTTCAGTACATGGTATGGTCATAATGAGTTTGTAGTTATGTCTTTTGGACTAACGAATGCTCCTGCAACTTTTATGGACTTGATGAACAGGGTTATCAATCCATGCTTGGATATGTTCGTGATTGTGTTTATTTATGAAATCCTGATATACTCTCGGAGCAAGGAGGAACATGTCGCTCATTTGAGAGTAGTGCCACAGACTTTCAAGGATCACCAATTATATGCCAAATACAGCAAGTGTGAATTCTGGTTGAATTTAGTGGCGTTTTTGGGCCATGTGGTATCAAGGGAAGACATAAAGGTGGATTCTCAGAAAATAGAAGCGGTGAAGAATTGGCCTAGATCGGTGAATCCTTCAGATATTTGGAGCTTCTTGGGTTTAGCTGGCTACTATCGAAGATTCTTGGAAGGTTTCTCATCAATTGCAGCACTTTGACCAAATTGACCCAGAAGAAGGTGAAATTCCAATGGTCAGAGGCTAGTGAGAAGAGCTTCCAAGAGTTGAAGATTTGACTTACTTCAGCACCATTCTTAACCCTTCCTGAGGGTACCAATGGGTTCATGGTGTATTGTAATGCTTCAAGGATCGATCTTGGATATGTATTGATGCAGCACAGGAAAGTTATAGCATATGCCTCCAGACAGCTAAAGGTCCATGAGAAGAACTACCCGATCCATGATCTTTAATTGGTCTCGGTGGTATTTGCATTGAAGATATGGTGACATTATTTGTACGAAGTTCATGTGGATGTGTTTGCGAACCATAAGAGTTTACAATATGTGTTTACACAGAAGTATCTCAATCTTCGGCAAAGGAGGTGGTTGGAGCTACTCAAGGACTATGATATGAGTGTCCTTTACCATCCGGAAAGAACAATGTAGTAGCGGATGCACTTAGTAGACTCTCTATGGAGATTTTGTCTCATGTGGATGAGAGAAAGAAGGAGCTAGTGAAGGATATGCATCGACTCGCAAGGTTGGGAGTTAGGTTGGTTGACTCAACCGATGGCAGTGTTGTTGTTCAGAATGGATCAGAGTCATCATTGGTGACTGATGTAAAAGCTAGACAAGATGAGGACCCTATTTTGGTAAATTTGAAGGAAGTGATTCAAAACCATAAGGTAGAGGTCTTCTCCAAAGGGGGAGATGGTTTGCTTCGGTACCAAGGTCGCTTATGTGTTCCAGATGTTGCACGAAGCTCACCCATCCAGATATTCTATCCATCCAGGTGCCACCATGATGTATCGTGACTTGCAGAAGTCTATTGGTGGAATGGCATGAAGAAGGACATCGCGGAGTTTGTAGCTAAGTGCCCAAACTGTCAGCAAGTAAAGGTCGAGCACCAAATACTGGGAGGTGTGCTTCAGTATATTAGTATTCCTACTTGGAAATGGGAAGAAATCAACATGGACTTTATCACAGGTTTACCTTGTACTCATCGATAATATGACTTTATTTGGGTTGTGGTAGACAGGTTGACCAAGGCTGCTCATTTTCTGCTGGTCAAAACCATGGATTCAACAGAGGATTATGCCAAATATATATATCCAGGAGCTAGTTCGATTGCATAGATTTCCCTTATCAATTATATCAGACAGAGGTATCCAATTTACCTCTCAGTTTTGGAGGTCATTTTAAAAAAGACTTGGTGCTCAGGTTAAGCTCAGCACAGCTTTTCACCCACAAATGGATGGACAAGTGGAGCAGATAGTTCAGACTGTCCAGGACATGCTGAGAGCATGTCTAATTGACTTCAAAGGTAGTTGGGATGATCATTTTCTTCTTATCGAGTTCGCATTCAATAACAGCTACCATTCCAGTATTCAAATGGCTCCGTTTGAGGCTCTCTATGGGCAAAGATGTAGATCGCCCATTGGTTGGTTCGAAGTTGGTGAAGCTGTGATAATAGGACTATATTTGGTCCATGAGGCTATGGATAAGGTTCAGCTCATAAGGGACAAGTTGAAAACAGCTCAAAGTTTCCAAAAGTACTATGCTGATGTGAGAAGGAGAGAATTAGAATTCGAGGTGGATAATTGGTTGTTTTTGAAGGTATCTCCCATGAAGGGAGTGATGCGATTTGGGAAGAAAGGAAAACTCAGCCCTCGTTATATTGGTCCTTACCGAATTGTTAAACGGGTTAGCAAGGTGGCATATGAATTGGAGTTGCCTTCAGAGTTATCTTCCGTGCATCCTGTATTCCATGTATCTCTCTTAAAGAAGTGTTTGGATGATCCAGCCCTAGTTGTTCCGGTGGAAAATATTGGTGTGAAAGACAGCCTTAGTTATGAGGAGGTTCCAGTGGAAATACTGGATCATCAGGTTCGAAGTCTAAGGAACAAGGAAGTAGCCTCAGTTAAAGTGTTACGAAGGAATCAACATGAAGGAGCTACGTGGGCCGCCGAAGCAGATATGATGGCAGATACCCACAGTTATTCTCTACCAGCTCAGTTCCATCTTGAGGTACCAGTTTCTGCCCTAAAATTTTAATTAGTTTTTTTTTTGTGTTCAATTCATGTGTCTAAGTTTCTTTTGTGTATATGGATGTATGTATGATTCGTGGAATCAGTTCGGCTATATAGTTTAAATCGGAGATAGTCATTCTGATAGTTTTTAGCTGAAATGGTCAGTATTTGGAAATGATGATTGCATTTCTCTGCTTTTCTGTATGATTTTCAACAGTTCGAGGACGAATGTTCCTAAGGGGGAGATATTGTTAAATCCCGAAAGCCAAAAAATCAGACCCGAAAGTTGAAATGGAGAAAACTAAAAATTTTGCGCCAGGTCACAAAAGGAGTCGTTTTGTGACCCATGGGGACAACCACGAGTTGTGAGGTGACTCATGGTAAGGGATAGCTTAAGTTAAAGGAATTGCTTAAGGGAGTCGTTACGGGCATGACCACAAGTCGTAGTTAGGCCCCACGACTCGTCAGGTTAGCCATGGCCAGGGAATTTTAAAAGGGAAAAAGTGTGAAGCAGTGCTCCTAACAGATAGGTTCCAGGAATCGTGTTCAGTCACCACGATTCATTGGGTGGCTCGTGGTCATCAGGACGATAATGATTTAGGGTTGAGGTAGTGGAAGCGATGAATGGTGACCATGAGTCGTGGTCACCGGTAACGACTTGGGGGATGTCCCCTTATAAGTTCCAAGTTAAATTTCGTAATGTATCCAACAACCAAAGTGGAGACTCGTGCAAGGTGGATACAACTTGTTAGGTACCTCATGGGTACAGACGAGCAATTATTTTCTGTGAAGTTTTTAAGGGTATTTTCGTCATTCCTATGCTCTAAGGTCCTATACTACGTCGTTTTAAGTTATTTTCAGAGTATATTGAGATAGGTTAAGTCATTCTAACCTATTCAAAACCCAAGCATGCAGGTTAGAGAGAGTTAGAGAGGAGATCAAGCCTTAGCCCTTCCAATTCTTCTCAAATTCTTCTTGAGCAATCAGGAAAGTACAAGAATCAACTATAATCAGGTATGTAGGGTTATAAGTGGGTGTTTTCGTTCACACCCATGTCCAATCTCTCCTAATTCATGAAGTTTTGTTTAAAACTCTTATGGGTTTTATCTTAAATCTTGTGGAATCCTAATGATATATCCATGGGTTATTACTTTTCATGTTTTACACCATATTTTATGAATTATGATTAGATTTTAAAACTAATTTGATTATAAATTTATTGATTTAAATTTCTAATAAATTATACCCAATCATACATGTTCTATGATGAATCGAGTTATGATCTTTACCTCTATTGTTGATGTTCATAAACCCATCATGATTTAAGAGTTATGATATGAAATTATCCAAATGGCCAGTATGAATTTATGATTTAATAAGCATCTACATGATTTACAAGTATGCGTGAGTCTCATGATTTACTATTAAAGATTTTGGCCGACCCACAAGCTTTACTCTCAAGGCTAGTTTAATGTATTTACAAGCATGCTTATGAATATAATGATTTAAATATCCTATGTATTTCATGCATATTATACTATGAGCACTATATATGTTTTGGGAGTAGTATTTAACACCGAGTAGGTATGGGGCACAGGTTTTGCCCCTAATCTCAGAACTATGTGCCACCGTAGGACATGATAGGACCTCCTTGAGACTATCCCCTTTGCCCAAATAGGCCTTTCATGTGTGATATCACACCCTTCATGGTTCTACCCTTGGAAAGGTACGAACACCCTCCCGATTAGGGATTTACAGGTCGGGCTCCATGTGTGCTCATATAGGGTATGTCATTTATAAGAATCTCCCATTATTCTGCATGTTTTATGCATTATTGTGTTTACGTTATTTTGGCTCAAGTGATGATGTATAAACTTTCTCTTATGACTATGGTAATGAATGGATTATGAATGATTTGAAAACTTTGAGCTTTATGTTATCTTGTGATATTTATGTTATGAGCATGTTGTCCTACACGTATGATCTCTTATGAGCTTTTGTGTATTATTATAAATGTCCATTTTTACTTACCTTGAATACTCGGTACATTACACGTACTGACCGCATACTCTATGATGTATCATTTCATGATACAGGCTCCGATCTTCAGACCCAGAACCGTCAATAGATCATCTCGGAGTTTAGCATTCAGCTCCTTGGTGAATCCTCATTCTCCGAGGACTACTTTGATATCAGTTGTCTTTTCATGTTCAGTTTTCTAGACTTGTCAGGTTAGTTAGGGATGTTGTCTCATCAACCCATCGGATACGTTAGAGGCTTTAAGGTAAATTTGTAATCTTAGTGTGAATCCAAAAAGAGAATTACTAGGATAGGACGGAGAATAGGGCAATAAGTTCTTGTCTTTAATATAAATAAAAGAGATTATTTTCATTTAGGATAGAAATATACTTAAAACGCCTTATCAGCTGCAAAAGGGAACAATTGTTGTAATACCTAAGGTGGACTCTTGCATCACCGCTCAAAGAATGTAGTTAGAAAATTCATATTAGGTGAATGAGTGGAGGTTCGAAAGACCATAGTCAGGCTTTAAACATTGTAAACCATCAACCAGATAGAAAACTTAGCTGAAGAAATATACATGTTGTACATGCATTCCATGCCTTAATCATAGAACATTCTTGAGTATTGATTAAAGCTACGTCCTTTAATTCATTGCCTTTTACTTTAATTTCTTTTACATTTACAAAACTCATAAACTCTTGGGTTTCTTACACACTTGTGTGAAATAATTGTATACACTAAATTAGAAAAAGAATCACTAATTCTTTAGTCCCTGTAGGTTCGATATCCAGCTTGAAAGAGTCACTGTATTACTGGTATGACAACGTGCACTTGCGTGCGCGGTTGGGTGCAACACAGAGTTTATCAACCTAAAATAGAATAACATAATGATTTAGGACCCATATTGTGACTTAGTTTGAGGATAATACATACATAGATATATTCAGGAACGTTTTGAATAATATATGCTTGTGGACTTATAAGTGTGATTAGGATATTTGAATGGTGAAAATCGATAGAATAAGCTTAGTTGGAAAGACAGATTCGAGAAAGTGAAATACCAGATACTAAAGGAGCCAAAATTGCAAATTAGGAGGTGCTAAACAGTAGCCCTTCGCGTCCGCTTTGTGCCACATTGATGAAATCCATGTGTAATTCTACTATCCAATGCACATCCACGTCAGGGCCATGTCACGAAGTAGATATGCCACTATGGCCTTTGCGACATGTTGATGGGTTTTCAGCCTGAAGCTACTATCCAGTGAGGGTGCACCATAGCTCTACCGTGATGGCCTCAGTGCCACGGAGTTGGTCGATCACTTTATCCACCTTTGTATAAATACAACACTTAGTTATTCTTATTTTTCTATCTAATATTTTAGAAGGTCATGGGAAAAGTGGCAGTTGAGCTGAAGAATATTCTAGGGTTATTTCTCTTCCTTTTACTTTTATTTTTATTTTATCTATGATTAACAATTTTTTGGAGATGTTTATTCAAACAATGAGTGGCTAAATTCCCTCATTCTGAGATTGAGGCTACTTGCATGAATGTATAACATGGTTTCCATTCTAGTTTAAGATTTTCTATCATCAATGGTTATTCTTGTATTCTTGCTTCTTATTTTTTAATGTATGGCAAACATTAAGATAAATTTGTAATCTTAGTATGAATCAGAAAGGAGAATTACTAGGATAGGATGAAGAATTGGGGAATGAGTTCTTGTCATTGATATAAATTAAAGAGACGATTTGCGTTTAGGATAGAAATATACTTAAAACGCCTTATTCAGTTAAAAAAGGGAACAATTGTTGTAATACCTAAGGTGGACTCTTGCATCACTGCTCAAAGAATGTAGTTGCAAAATTCATTTTAGGCGAACGTCAGGCTTTGAACACATTAATCCATCAACCAGATAGAAAACTTAGCTAAAGAAAAATACATGTTGTACATGCATTCCATGCCTTAACCGTGGAATATTCTTTATTATTGATTAAAGTTACTTCCTTTAATTCATTGCCTTTTACTTTAATTACTTTTACATTTATAAAACTCATAAACTCTTGGGTTGCTTACATACTTGTGTGAAATAATTGTATCCACTAAATTAGAAAAAAAAATCACTAATTCGTTAGTCCCTGTAGGTTCTATATCCAGCTTGAAAAATTCACTATATTACTTGTATGACCATGTGCACTTGCGTGCGCGGTTGGGTGCAACACAGAGTTCATCAACCTGAAACAAAATAACATAATGATTCAGGACCCATATTGTGACTTAGTTTGAGGATAATACATATGTTACACCCCGTAAATTCTTGACATGTTGATGGACTATTCACATGTTGGTTAAGAGTTTTAGAATGCCATACGTGCGAGAAAAGGGCCCGGGGAGGGACCGGACAAGCGCCAAGTCGGCGCGTCGTAAGGCAAATGCGACATATATAAATCGCATTCGACGAATGCGACTTATAGGNTTAGCTGATGTTACAGGACAGGTGGCTATAGGCCCAGTCAGCCGGAGGCTGTATTTACAGCCGTTATATAGCCCGTTGATTCCAGGAATCTGAGATAGAGTCAGTCAGGCACCAGATGTGCTTAGGCTCACTAGTTTAGCTGTCCAGGTCCTAATAGGGCACCAGGTGCCAATCATACCCCCCAAGGCGGGGCGTGACAAGGTGGCCCATGTGAAATTCCGGGCAGCTATTCAGATGCTCACACAGGCCTTGACCGCTCAAGTCAATCAGAAGGCAGTATTGCACATATTCCACAAAATGGAAATGTGGCGACAACTCAAGTCAGAGATTTCTTGAGAATGAACCCGCCAGAGTTCCTTGGGTCAAAAGTAGATGAGGACCCGCATAAGTTCATTGATGAGATTGTGAAGATCACCCAGTTCATGGGGGTGAATGGAGTTTAGTGTGCAGAGTTGGCCTTATATCAGTTAAAAGGGGTTTCATACATCTAGTTCAAGAAGTGGAAAGATAGTAGGACCGCTAGAGCAGGTCCTATCACTTGGGAGGTGTTCCATGTAGCGTTCTTAGATCGATTCTTCCCTCGTGAGATGAGGGATTTGAAGGCACGCGAGTTTGTGAATCTTAAGTAGGGGCGGATAACGATATGAGAGTATGCCCTTGAGTTCACTCGCTTATCAATGTACGCCCCAGAGTTAGTCGTTGATCAGAGGGCACGAGTGAGCAGGATTGTTCATGGGTGGCGAGCTTCTTGGACAAAGATTGTAGGACCGCTATGCTCCACTAGGATATAGATTTCCCTCGGATATTCTTGTATGCCCAACATATGGAGGAAACACATGTGAGGGAGAGAGAGGCCAAAAGGGCCCGGACAGATAGCTATGGGTTCACTCAACAGAGATCCAGCGGTGGTCACCGCCCCCAGATTCGGCAGAGATTACTAGCTCCAGCACCATCATCAGCTAGTGTTCTATCCAGACCCAAAGGTGATCAGAGGAGCAGGGCCTCAAGTTCGAGGGATCAGAGGGGCATGCAGGTAGAGCGTACCTTTCTAGCCTGGAGGAAGTGTGGCAAGTGTTATGCCGGGGAGTGCTTCCTCGGCTCATATATTTGTTATTGGTGCGGTAGATCCGGCCACATGCGTTGAGCATGTCCATTTGCTAGACAGGATGATGATATAGGTCGTGCACAAACTACCAGGTCAGCAGTAGCTTCAGCATGTTCAGCTCCGCAGGGGGCATCCACTAGTGAGGGTAGCGGACAATGCCAAAATAGATTCTATGCCCTCACCTCGCATCAGGAGCAGGAGACTTCACCGGATGTGGTTACTGGTATGTTACGAGTGTTTAACCTTGATTCTTATGCTTTATTAGATCCAGGGTCTACCTTGTATTTTGTGACACCTTATATTGTTAGTAGCTTTGGAGTCGATCCCGAAATTTTGTTGGAACCATTTTCTGTCTCTACTCCCGTTGGTGATTCGGTTGTAGCTAGGCTGGTGTATAGGGGTTGCCCGATCACAGTATTGCAGAAAGTCACCTCCAAAGACCTAGTAGAGTTATCCATGACTGACTTTCATATTATCCTCGACATGGATTGGATGTATGCATATTATTCTTCTGTTAATTGTAGAACCCGTGCGGTAGAGTTCCGCCTTCCGGGTGAGCCAGTTTTAGAGTGGAAGGGTAGTAGCCGTGCCTATAGGTCGCTTCATTTCCTATCTTAAGGCTAGTAAGTTGATTTCCAAAGGTTGTGTGTACCATCTAGTTAAGCTTAAGGATGTTGAGGCCGAGACCCCGACTATCTAGTCAGTTCCGGTAGTATGTGAGTATCCAGAAGTGTTCCCCGATGATTTACCAGGTGTTCCTCCTGGGAGGGAAATTGATTTTTGTATTGACCTTCTTTCCGACACCCAACCTATATCTATTACCTCCTACAGAATGGCTCCACCCGAGCTAAAAGAGTTGAAGGAGCAGTTAAAGGATC
This sequence comes from Datura stramonium, assembly GCA_018107945.1. Lineage (NCBI taxonomy): Eukaryota > Viridiplantae > Streptophyta > Magnoliopsida > Solanales > Solanaceae > Datura > Datura stramonium. The sequence continues at coordinate 67,234 of JACEIK010002669.1, forward strand.
TTTTGGATAAGGGTTTCCTCAGACCTAGAAAGTCCCCATGGGGTGCACCAGTTATCTTTGTTCGAAAGAAAGATGGTTCTCTATGGATGTGTATTTATTATCGACAATTGAAAAGGTTACTATCAAGAATAGGTATCCTCTACCCAGGATTGATGATTTATTTGACTAGCTCTAGGGTGCCAAGTGTTTTTCAAAGATAGATCTCAGATCTGGGTACTATCAGCTCAGAGTTCGGGAGAGCGACATCCCGAAGAAAGCCTTCAGGGCGTGGTGTGGTTATTAGGAGTTTGTAGTTATGTCTTTTGTACCAACGAATGCTCCTGCAACTTTTATGGACTTGATGAACAGGGTGTTCAAGCCATACCTGGATATGTTTGTGATTTTGTTTATTGATGACATCTTGATATACTCTCGAAGCGAGGAGGAGCATGCCGCTCATTTGAGGGTGGTGCTACAGACATTCAAGGTTCACCAACTATATGCTAAATTTAGCAAGTGCGAGTGTTGGTTGAACTTCATGGCTTTTTTGGGGCCATGTGGTATCAAGTGAGGGCATAAGGGTGGACTCTTAGAAAATAGAAGAGGTGAAGAATTGGCCTAGACTGGTGAACCCTTTAGATATCCGGAGCTTTTTGGGCTTAACGAGCTACCATCGGAGATTTGTTGAAGGTTTCTCATCTATTGTAGCACCCTTGACCAAATTGACCCAAAAGAAGGTGGAATTCCAATGGTCGGAGGCTTGTAAGAAGAGCTTCCAAGAGTTTAAGGCTCGACTTGCCTCAACATCGGTGTTGACCCTACCTGAGGGTTCCGATGAGTTCGTGGTGTATTGTGATGCTTCAAGGATCGGAATTGCGTGTGTATTGATGCAACACGAAAAAGTTATAGCATATGCCTCCAGACAGCTAAAAGTTCATGAGAAGAATTACCTGACCCAAGATCTTGAATTGACTGGGTGGTATTCGACTTGAATATATGGTGACATTATTTATATGGGGTCCACGTGGATGTGTTTACAAACCATAAGAGTTTACAATATGTGTTTACCCAAAAGGATCTCAATCTTCGGCAAAGGATGTGGTTGGAGCACCTCAAGGACTATGAAATGAGTGTCCTTTACCATCCGGGTAAGGCCAATGTAGTAGCAGACGCACTTAGTAGACTATCTATGGAGAGTGTGTCCCATTTGGGTGAGGGGAATAAGGAGCTGGTGAAGGATGTGCATCGACTCACAAGGTTGGGAGTTCGGTTGGTTGACTCGACTGATGGCAGTGTTATTGTTCAGAACGGATCAGAATCATCTTTGGTGATTGATGTAAAATCTAGGCAAGATGAGGACCCAATTTTGGTAAAGTTAAAGGAAGTCATTCGAAATCAGAGGGTGGAGGTCTTCTCCAAAGGGGGAGATGGAGTGCTTCGGTACCAGGGTCACTTATGTGTTTTGGATGTTGATGATTTAAGGAGCTGGATGTTACATGAGGCTCATGGATCCAGGTATTCCATTCATCCAGGGTCCACCAAAATGTACTATGACTTACGGGAAGTCTACTGGTGGAATGGCATGAAGAAGGACATCGCAGAGTTTGTAGCTAAGTGTCCAAACTGTCAGCAAGTGAAGGTCGAGCACCAGAGATCGGGAGGTGTGCTTCAGGATATCAGTATTCCTAATTGAAAATGGGAAGAAATCAACATGTACTTCATCACAGGGTTGCCTCGCACTCAGAGGCAATATGACTCCATTTGGTTTATGGTGGATAGGTTGACCAAAGCCACTCATTTCTTACCGGTCAAAACTACGGATTCGACAGAGAATTATGCCAAACTATACATTTGAGAGCTAGTTTGGTTGCATGGGGTGCCTTTTTCCGTCATATCAGACAGAGGTACCCAATTTACCTCTTAGTTTTGGAGGTCATTTAAAGGACTAGGTACTCAGGTTAAGCTTAGCAGAACATTTCACCTGCAAACGGATGTTCAAGCGGAGTAGACAAATCAGACTCTCGAGGACATGTTGAGAGCATGCGTGATTTACTTAAAAGGTAGTTGGGATGATCATTTGCCTCTTATAGAGTTTGCATACAATAACAACTACCATTCTAGTATTCAGATGACTCCGTTTGAGGCTTTCTATGGGCGGAGATGTAGATCGCCTATTGGTTGGTTAGAAGTTGGTGAAGCTGTGATGATAGGACCAGATTCAGTCCATGAGGCTATAGAGAAGGTTCAGCTCATATAGGACAGGTTGAAAATAGCTCAAAGTCTCCAAAAGTCCTATGCCGATGTGAGAAGGAGAGAATTGGAGTTTGAAGTGGATGATTGGGTATTTCTGAAGGTGTCTCCCATGAAGGGGGTGATGAGTTTTTGAAAGAAAGGAAAACTCAACCCTCGTTATGTTGGCCCCTACCGGGTAGTGAGACGGGTTGGCAAGGTGGCATATGAATTGGAGTTGCCCTCATAATTAGCTTCTGTGCATCCTGTATTCCATGTATCTCTCTTAAAGAAGTGTTTGGGTAATCCAGCTCTAATTGTCTCGGTGGACAGTGTCGAGGTGAAAGACAGCCTTTGCTATAAGGAGGTTCTGGTAGAAATACTGGATCACCAGGTTCAAAGGCTAAGGAACAAGGAAGCAGCTTCAATAAAAGTTTTATGGAGGAATCAGCATGTTGACGGAGCTACATGGGAAGATGAAGCAGAAATGACGGTTAGATACCCTCATTTATTCCTTACTAACTCAGTTCCAGCTTGAGGTATCAGTTTTGCTCTAAAACTCTATTTAGTTTTCATGTTCAATTCATGTGCCCAGTTTCCTCCATGTATGTGGTTGTGTATATGATTTATGAATTCAATTCAGCCATGTAGTTTGAATCAGAGATAGTCATTCCGTCAGTTTTCGGCTTAAATGATCAGTATTTGAGTATGATGATTGCATTTCTCTATTTTCTGTATGTTTTCCCATATTCGAGGACGAATGTTCCCAAGGGGGAGATATTATAATACCCCCGAAGTGCCTAAGACCAGAACCGAGATTTAAGAATGGAAGTTGGCAGATTCTTGGAATTTTCCACAGAATGGGTCACATAACGGATCATTGGTCCAACCAACGACCCGTGGGAAGCATCTGTGGTAAGGTCTAGCTGGGTGGAAGTTGGAAGTAACTACACAACCTGTTGTTTGATTCCATGAGTCGTCGTTCGAAGTCGTGGGGAGACTGGTTCTTAGCCTGAGAGGAAGTAACGGGTCATGGGACGATCCGTCGTGAGCTATAAAAGATCGTGGTGAGCAACCGTGGGAAGGAGTATTCAAAACCTCCAGTCGAGGTAACGGAAGGAAACCACAACTCGTTGGAAGGAGGAACAAGTCGTGGTGTGGTTCGTGGGAAGGCTTGGTGCAGGTCATCAAGGGGAAACAATGGATGACATAACGGATTGTCCTCCGAAGCAACAATTCATCCTGTCGAGTCGTGGGATTGAATATGAGAAAATGAAGTCGGGTAGTGGACGCGACGGATAGATCCCACGAGTCGTGGTATCCAAGCACGACCCATTAGGACGATTGTTGTCCCTGCCAGTGCAGAAATTTAAGGAAAATTCATTAAGGGCATTTTGGTTATTCCAAAGTCCTAGGGTCCTAAACTACGTCGTGTAAGGCTCGAAATGCAGTATTTTATGAGGGTAAAACCTATCCTAGGCTCATTCATATCCATGCATGCATGTTGAAGGGGTTTAGGAGGCGATCAAGTAAGAGTTCTTCAAGTTTTCCTTCAGTCCTTCATTGGGCTTTCAAGGAAGTGTAAGAATCAGCTCTAATCAGGTATGTAGGGTTATGAATGGATGAATCCATTCACACCCACGTCTAAACTCTCTCTAAATCATGAATTTACTATATTGATTCTATGGGGTTTTAACCCGATGCATGAAATATCGAATTCTCTATATGAATTATTGGCAAGTTTTACGTTGTTTTCCATAAAAATCATGTTTCAAGCTTTTAAAATTAAATTTCCCATTTATGAAAAGTTCATGAAAGTTAAGATTTATGATGAATATTCATGTATGATGAAGTGTTGACGATGAAAAGCATGTTTTCAAGTTATCCGTGTTTATAATCATGTTTTCAAGTGAATTAAGTATTTTCAAGCATGTTAAAGTATTGGGCAATGCCCACATGTTTAAGTATGATTTATGATTTATGAAATGGATTTTATGATTGATCGATTTATGATATTGGCCGACTAAAGGGCCCTTGATTCATGGCGAACCATGTATCAAAAGGGGATTAATGATGTTAAATATTTATTTAGCCATGAATCTCATGAATGATGTTTATGATTATGTATGAGCCTAATATGCATGTTTTTTGGAGCAGTGTATAGCACTGAGTAGCCCGACGTTCAAAGGACTATGTCGGTATCTCCAACCGCGTGCCACCGTAGGTTCATAATGATACATTATAATGTTAATGGATCCCCTCTTCCGTGATATCACATAATGCACGTCCCTTTCCTAGCAAGCCTGGGATGACTCTGCCCACTTGAGTGAGATAGTTTGGGCATTATGTAAGGCTCTACCATGATGGTATCAGTTATGACGAGTCCTCCCATTGTTTCGCATGTTTTTATGCATTATTATATTTATGTTATTTTGGCTCAAGTGATGATTTATAAAGTTTCTCTTACGACTATGATAATGAATGGATTACGAATGATTTGAAAACTTTGAGCCTTATGTTATATTATGATATTTATGTTATGAGCATGTTTTCCCACTCTTATGATCTCTTATGAGCTTTTATGTATTTTTAAATGTCCGTTTTACTTACCTTACATACTCGGTACATTCCACGTACTGACCACATACTCTATGTTGTATCTTTTCATGATACAAGCTTCGATCTTCAGACCCAGCACCATCATTAGCTCGTCTCGGAGATTAGCATCCATCTTTGGTGAGTCCTCATTCTCCGAGGATCAGTTTGATATCAATTATCTTTGATGCTCAATTTTCTAGACTTGTCAGGTTAGTTGGGGGTGTTGTCCCATCAACCCATCAGATATGTAGAGGCTTTCAAACTATGTGTAGTATTCAACTGTTATGTATGAAGTACGTTCCACTTTCTATGTATGTCATGGTTATTCTTCTGCTGTGTTATTAAGTTGAGTAATCTCTTTTATCGATTGAGTTAGATGTATGCTCTCACCATGGGTCGACTTTGAGTCTCTCGGGGCTCCTTATCCCGTGTTGTGATCCAGGTCTATGTTCAGGTCGTGACAAACTTGGTATCATAGGCCAAAGGTTTGAAGTGTCCTAGGGTGTCTGAATACCGCATTAAGTAGAGTCTTTTTCATGGGTGTGAAGTGCGCCACACTTATGACGAAGAGGCTACGAGACGTTTAGGAAATGTTCCTTCTTTCATGATCTATGTCTTGCGATAAAATGTCCTCCTATCCTTCTAACTCGTGCTATTCGTGATTGTAGAATTATGGTTCCCCGCAGAGTTAACAGTAGAAGGAATGGAAATGGAAACGACCATGAGGATGGAAACAGAGGCGGGCACCAACAAGCCCCACCAGTCTAGGAGCACCACGCACCGAGGCCAATGACCCATGCGGAATTCCAGGCAGCTATTCAGATGCTCGCGCAGGCCTTGACCGCTCAGGTCAACCAACAGACAATTTTGTATATTCCACAAAACGGAAATGCAGCGGCAGTTTGAGTTTGAGATTTCCTGAGAATGAACCCGCCAGAGTTCCTTGGGTCAAAAGTAAATGAGGACCCGCATGAGTTCATTGATGAGATTGTGAAGATCACCCAGTCATGGGGGTGAATGGAGTTGAGTGTGCAGATTTGGCCTCATATAAGTTAAAAGGGGTAACACACATCTGGTTCAAGTAGTGGAAAGATAGTAGGACCGCCGGAGCAGGTCTTGTCACTTGTGGTACTAGATTGGGGGAGGTCCTGAGGTGGAGACGTATCCCCTCCAACTTGGTCCAATTTTTCAGAGGCCTTCATAGATCACTATTTTCCTAGAGAAATCCAACAGGCCTAGGTGGATTAGTTCCTGCACCTAGAGCAGGGTACAATGAGCATTCGAGAGTATGCAATGAGGTTTGACTCTTTAGCAAGATATTCACCAACATTTGTGGATACTATGCCAGCCAGGGTACATCGGTTCATCGTGGGGCTTCTTCTAGAATTTTTGGAAACCTGTGTTACAGCTACCTTATGGGAGGATATGGACATTGTGTGCATCCAGGTTTTTGCTAAAAACATCAAACACCTCAGCACCAGTGTTGACTCTCCCTGAGGGTACTGATGGGTTTGTGGTATATTGTGATTCCTCGAGAATCCATCTTGGTTTTGTATTAATGCAGCACGTTAATTTTATAGCCTACGCTTTCAGACAACTTAAGGTCCATGAAAAGAACTATCCGACTCACGACCTCGAGTTAGCAGCGGTAGTATTCTCTTTGAAGATTTTGAGACACTATCTGTATGGGGTCCATGTGGATGTATTTACGGATCACAAAAGCCCACAGTACGTGTTTACCTAGTGGGATCTAAATCTACATCAAAGAAGGTGGTTGGAGCTTCTTAAGAATTATGATAGGAGCCAAATTGTATATTCCGGAGTTAGTTAGGTTACATGGAGTACCCTTTTCAATCATAGCATATAGTTTTGGAGATCTTTTCAGAAAGGACTCGATACTCAGGTCAAGCTTAGTAGAACTTTTCACCCGCAGATAGATGGTCAGACTGAACTGACCATTCAAACTCTTGAGGACATGTTGAGAGAGTGTGTGATTGATTTCAAGGGTAATTAGGATGATCATTTACCTCTCATTGTGTTTTCGTATAACAACAACTACCATTCTAACATTCAGATGGCTCCATTTGAGGCTCATTATGGGTGGAGGTGTAGATCGCCTATTGGTTGGTTTGAGGTGTGTGAAGCTATATTTATAGGACCAAATTCAGTTCATGAGGCTATGGAGGAAGTTCAGCTTATCAGGGAAAGGTTGAAAACTTCTTAGAGTCGTGCTAAACATGCAAACTACACTCTTCTTTTATGAAGGAGTGTAAGCAATTGTTGCTCAAATCAAATATTCCCGACGGATGTCGGAGCCGAATCCCACAAAGAATTGAGTCGATAATCCGAGAGTTATAAACTAATTCAAACTAGAATGCATAGTTTCTCCACATTTGAAAAGTAAAATTTGGGGGGGGAGGGAATTCATGGAAAAACACTATCTAATTCTAAATTAAAACTAAGTGACCGGAATTCCAATTGTTGCAATCACAAGTGATATGGCTAGAGGCATTCTATAAATGAGATCACAACTAAATCGGGATTTTCTTTAATGCCTTAAACTCAAAATTAGCATAGATAGCAATGGATAATTCACATTCTCTTCTTTTTTAACCATAAAAATGTTTATGCCTTGTGTTTTCTTAAACCCCAATGCCAAATCAAGTTATCAACCACACAAGCTTGAGGAAGGACTAGCTATTTCTAGCCTTGACCTTTAATGGAGTGAAAATGTGAGTCTCAATTATCTCTAACTTAATCCCACACACTAGCACTCCAATTCCTCACTAATATCTTCTCACCTAATTCTCACCTTTCTCTCTCAAGCAAAAGCAAGAAAAGTAAAACACAATTCATGTTTGCAAACCATCAATTTTAGCAATTAAAACTTGGGAGAAGATAGTAGATCTATACTTGCAATAAGAATCCAAGAGCAATTTATCAAATCCCATTCAAATTAACAAACCCACCATTAATACACCTCTAGCTAGCAAACTGGTCAAGCATATTTAAAGATAGAGAGAAGATACCAAGAGGATTTCCCTCACATTCATCACATTAGCTTCACAAGCTCTTACAACAATATTGGAATTCCCCCAAAATGGGTTAAAGAAAATGAAGAAGAAAAGTTCTGCCTAACTCTACAATTTTATGGTGGAAGGATTCTACCAAACAATTTATGGATAAGATGAAGTCTAGAAAAAATGAATAAGTGGTGTATAATGAAAGTCATGTAAATATCTGTACTTTCTTGTGTACAACCTTCGCAAAATTTCCTTGAAGCTTTTAGATGCTTTGGAGACCATTCTAGACCTTTTTACCCTTCATTAGATGGCTTCACTGGCGAAGCACCGATGTTTAGCTGGTGCAAATCTGCAGAGCACCGGCTGTCCGTCGCCACAAAATAGTCCATTGGCAGTGACCACCGGCAGTTGAACCAGCATTTAGTCACTGCCTAACCGCTAACTTCCGGTTGAGTCACAGGTATGGGCAGTAACTTCGGCGTTTCACCCACGTTTCTCCCTTCTAGATCTGTTTTAGCCGATTCAAAGCATGTCCTTACACCTCTTCTTGAGCTCAAATCTTCCATTATCTTTGACTCCTCTCCTTCATATGTTAACTCATCAAATTTCATCTCTAATTTCATATGTTTTGCTCGATTTCATGTTTTCTCTACTGAGAAAGGGCATAAAATCTACATAAACAACTCAAAAACTAGGCAAAAACTCATGCTTAGGAGCCTAATGAGTTGGTAAATTTCCAATTCATCAAACCCCCAAACTTGAACCATTGCTTGTCCTCAAGTAATGTAATTTTTTACAGTTGAGCAAATGAACAACATGCTATATGAACTTTTTGCATCTAGGGCCAACGAAGACATTCTTTCGAAAGAGGACATTGCTAAAGCTTAGAGAACTATGGTAGTTGCACACAAAATCATCAAGCCTCAAGACAACCCAAACGTTATACACCAACTCAAGAAAAATAAAAGACTCAAGCCATGTTGCATAAGCTTCAATAGGTGATCACAATCATTAAACCTATCTCGCATGCATTCACTTCATTCAAAAAAGGAGCACAGCTCATAGAAACAAGTTCAAAGAGCAACTCAAGTCATTGACAATTCACATTCAAAGCTTGACTTAAAGTTCGCTACACGCTTACCTTATTCATACCTTTCTTTTGAAAATAATTTTAAGCATGTACCCCAAGGAAGTGACGCCATTCACAAGAAGATAGAATCCCAAACATTTTTGAGCATTTCACACATATGGATTATAAGATAAGACAAATGCACTCACTCTCACAAAGAAATTTAAGTGCATACAAATTGACCCATAGGCTTTCCCTTTATGTCTCTCACCACTAATGTAGTGTTGCTACACTCAAAATCAATTAGAACTTGTGAGTTATAATGAAGGCTAGGGTTAAGGATAGGATAAATGTTTAGCTTTAGTTACTAGAGCCACCTAATGACTTTATAAACACTTATAACATCCCATCATCTTATTGAGATCAGTCCACCTTATTTCTCCTTGTTCATCATCTTCATCTTTTGTGTAATACGAGCCACCCTTATAACACCTAAGAATTTCACAATTAACCTTATCTATGCAAGAGATAACACCTTTTAAATATGCTTTATCTTTTGATGATTTGAGGTTTTTCAACCCATCATTTCATTCTTCTCATCACAATTTTGGTTCCATCTCCCATTGAAGCTCTCATTTTCCCCCTTACTCTTGCAAACCCTCAAACTTATGCTTTTTCCTCATTTCACATTCATTTCCTTATCTCTCCCCATTTCTTGGGCTTGAAGCCCCATTTTTCATTGTTCCGTCACTAGAAATTAGGGAGGATGGGTGCCAAAGAGAAGGATTAAAAATGGTCATTAGGCTTTTAATGTGGTTTCCAAGAAAAGGTCCAAGGCTCAAACGTTGGCTATCAAAGATTAATATTCAAGGAGGTCAGTTTGGATGAAGTGATTAACATAAAGAGGGCCTAAGATCATATCCTGAGTGCAGCCCCATCTAATCTTTTCACCTTGAATCATGCTTAGGGCAAGTTCTAGAAAATCATGTATACAAGAATTAAGCCAAAAGCTTCACCACACAAGGCATCACAATCCAAGGAGTTCACACACTTCCTTCATCACATTTAATAGAATGACTTTCGACAAGCTAGTTATGAGTCAAAAAGCCAAGCAAAGAATGCACAATCCATGACAAGAGAGTGCTCATTTTCACATTTAGATACCCCTCTTTTCTTTTCAAAACTCATGCACAATGCCAAGCAAGAAATGTTGGTGGTACCTTATCAAGAAACTGCACAAAAGATTCAACAAGACTCTAGACTTGACATTTTTCCTTAAGAAAGTAGACTCTCAATTTATCATTGGGAAGTGCCAACCCAGCTCGACAACAAAAAGAAAAGACAAAGAAATCGCTCCTTAGGAAAGAACCGTAGTATAAAGAAAACCCTTGGAGTTTATTCAAAGGCTGCTATCTACAAAGCCGATACTACTAACAAGTAATGACGATTTTTCCTTAAGAATGAAGTCACCCAATCTATTATAGGGCAATATTATACATCACTTAATAAGTGGGTTACTCAGACTTCACCCCCTAACAAAAGTAATGCATTGTTTTGGATGCCTAAGGTTAAACAAATTGAGAAATGAATGGGTGAGAGAATCCCTAATACGATGGAGGCATCCGTTTTACACGCATTTTCCATGCTCTCTTATTTCTTTTTCTTCTTTCACTATTTTCACGTTCCACACTTTTTCCACCACTGCACATTCTAAGACAACACAAACATAAAGTGAAACAAAATAAAAGGAAAAAATAAAAAAATAAAAACAAAATATAAAAGCACTTGGGTTGCCTCTCAAGAAGCGCCTTAGTTAACGTCGTCGCTTGAAGACTTCAAGTTTCACCACTTTTCTCTCCACTTTGAGCTTTTGAAGTGCACCCTTAGTTTCTTGTCGATTATTCTACTCCGCTTGAGGGGTGGTGTAAAAGTCAAGGTACCAAGAAATGGATGCTTCCTTTTGTATTTCTTGTCCCTTGAAGGAGGGATGTGCTTTGACTTTGTTGGCATGGCATACTCTAAGATGAAGCCACCTTGATCTTCCTCGCAAGTTCCTCCATCGACTTGGTTTCCTCAGTCTCTATTTTGTCAACCAAGTTCAATGTTGAAAAATGATAGGAGGGCGGTTTAAGTTGCTCCCCTTTTAAGCATGCTTCTTGCTTGACATCCTCCTTTTCAAGTGCACTAGAGTCCTTGAGCATGGTTTGTTGGATGTCATTTGGAGACTACAGTGTCACTTCTTCAACCTTGGCATCTTGCATTTTTGCAATGTTGGTTGGTTGGAATACCTCTATGACTTCTTCAAAGTTCACCTTGACTCCTTCTTCATCATCATTTTGAGCTTCCTCCCATGAGTCAAGTTGAGTTATGCCCCATTGTTCACTTCTTATTGTTATGCTCCTCAATATCTTCTCCACTTCTTCTTGTAGAGATTTACAGCTTTCTTCTTGAGGAGTTGATGATTCCATGGACATGGAGGGGTTGACATTCTTTTCCGCATTAGACTCCCGCTACAAAAAGGCTTGGAGTGTGGCTTCCATGCACTCATATGTATTTCTCCTTCCCTCACTTGCCTTGGCTTCATTCCTATCAAGTTTAGGAGCACAACTTCTATCATAACCACTATAATGAGAAGTGACCTCATTTGGGCATCCATCCCAATGTCTCCCATGACTACCACATAATGTGCATCTATACCCATCATAGAAAGGAGAAGGTGCACTCGTCTCCCTTCCAGGGGCATATTTGCAATCTTGCCAATAGTGTGGTCCTCCACAATAAGGACATAGATCGTTATGATAAGGGTTACAAACAACAAATATCCTTTCATTCCACGATGCCATCATACAACTACAAACAAACAAAAATAAAAATAAAAACAAAACAAGATATAAAAAAAATGCAAAACTAGTTCGAGTCAATAAATAACTAATGGCTTATCACAATTCAATTCCCCAGCAACAATGCCATTTTTGATAAACGTCCAAACTACACTCTTCTTTTACGAAGGAGCATAAACTCTCATTGCTCAAAAAAAATATTCCCGAAAGATGTTAGAGTCGAATCCCATAGAGAATTGAGTCGATAATTCAAGAGTTATAAACTAATTCAAACTAGAACGTACAATTGCTCAACATTTGAAAAGTAAAATTGGGGGGAGGGGAAATTAAGGGAAAATCACAATCTAATTCTAAATTAAAACTAAGTGAGGGGAATTCCAATTGTTGCAATCACAAGTGATATGGCTAGGGGCAGTCTATAGATGAGATCACAACTAAATTGGGAATTTCTTCAATGCATTAAACTCAAAATTAGCATAGATAGAAGTGGATAATTCACATTCTCTTGTTTTTCAACGAGAAGAATGTTTATGCCTTGGGTTTTCTCAAACCCCAAAGCCAAATCAAGTTATCAACCAAACAAGCTTGAGGAAGGACTAGCTATTTCTAGCCTTGACCTTTAATGGAGCGAAAATGTGGGTCTTAACTATCTCTAGCTTAATCCCACACACTAGCATTCCAATTCCTCACTAATATCTTCTCACCCAATTCTTACCTTACTCTCTCAAGAAAAAGTGAGAAAAGTAAAGCACAATTCACATTTGCAAATCATCAATTTCAACAATTAAAACTTGGAAGAAGATAGTAGATCTATACTTGCAATAAGAATCCAAGAGAAATTTATCAAAAACCAATCAAACTAACAAACCCACCATGAATATACTTCTAGCTAACAAACTGGTCAAGCATATTTAAAGATAGAGAGAAGATACCAAGAGGATTCCCCTCACATTCATCACATTAGCTTCACAAATTTGCTTCACAAGATCTTATAACAATGGTGGAATTCCCCCAAAATGGGTTAAAGAAAATGAAGAAAAGTTCTACTTAACTCTTCAATTCTATGGTGAAAGGATTCTACCAAAAATTTTATGAAAAAGATGAAGTCTAGAAAAAAAAAATGAATGAGTGGTATAAAATGAAAGTTATGTTATTATCTATACTTTCTTGTGTAAAAATTTTCCTAAATTCCCTTGAAGCTTTTAGATGCTTTGGATACCTTTCTGGACCTTTTTACCCTTCATTAGACAGCCTCACTGATGAAGCACCAGCATTTTGCTTGTGCAAATCTCTGGAGCACCGGCTATCCACCGCCACAAAACTGTCCATTGGTAGTGACCATCGGCGGTTGAACTGGCATTTAGTCACTGCCCAATCGCTAACCTCCAGTTGATTCATCGCTCTTGGCAGTAACTTTGGCGTTTCACCCGTGTTTCCGCCTTTCGTATCCGCGTTTAGCCGTTTAAAAGCATGTCCTTACACCTCTTCTTGAGCTCAAATCTTCCATTATCTTTGACTCCTCTCTTTCATATACAAACTCATCAAATTTCATCTCAAACATCACGTGTTTTGCTCAATTTCATGATTTCTCTACTCACGTGAAGTCCCTACAGAGAATCAAAGAGAAAGGGCATAAAATCCACATAAATGACTCAAAAACTAGGCAAAAACTCATGCTTAGGAGACTAATGAGTTGGTAAATTTCCAACTCATCAGGTCGTTAAAAGTCCTATGCCGATGTGAGGAGGAGAGAATTTGAGTTTGAAGTTGATGATTGGGTGTTTTTGAAGGTGTTCGTCTGTCTAGATGACTACACGCAAGTGCACGTGGTCGAACAAGTAGTAAAATGACTCAAGTAAGCCAAGTATCGATCCCACGATGTGTTGTGCACCACATACTATAGGCAGGAGGCTGCAA